>ML812570.1:264399-280025 GCA_009831015.1 Picea engelmannii
TGGTGTTTTCCCTTCCAAGCTTCGGTTAGTGAAATTTTAACTTCACCTTACCGCGCACTTGCGCTCGGCGTGTGAACTTGCTCTGTTTCTCTCAGAGCTTTTAACTTAATCAGTCTCAAAGGGACTTGACCCTTCAGTGTTTTTCCAAAAGACTTTCTGGTGTCTTCCTGGCACCCTCTACGCTCGTCTCCTGGAGTCTTTCGAACTTAAAACAAGTTCCCTCTATAAGTGCTCCTTGCATTGGATATGCACACTCTTCATACCAAAAGTTCCATGCTATCTCTTTTGAGCTTCGTTTTCTGAACTGGAAGAATTATGTGTCTCTTCCATTTCTTTGCACTTTGTGGCAATTCAAATCAGTTCTGGCACTTGTCAACCTTCTGCAATACAAATGCGTAGTCGATTAGAATTTGTCAGGCCTTTTTTTCTTGACAATTCCTCATCTTTCATAACAATCGATGTTAAGAAAATCTTTCAATTTCACGATTTTTCCGAGCTCTACTTAGCTCTGCAATTTTCGGGTTTTCGAAACTTTCGTTTTCGGCATTTCGGGATTTTTGGGACTTCGGGTTTCGTTCCACGAAGATCCCACAGTTAGATATTCGTAACCAAAGTCAACCTTTTGAAACTTGCGATCTCGCGAGTTCATGAGTCGAAGACCGTCGACTCATTTCCTCTAACCGCTGATACTCGAGATGCGACATGGGTATGGCTCCCTCTTCGCTAGCGTCTGTTACGCATGACCGTAGTCTAGGGCTAAGTGCTATCACCTTCGCTATTCGCACTTTCGTGAGTTGTGGCATCCAACCCTGGTGCCTCCCTTTCACGAAACCCTGAGAAGCGATGTTGACTTTTCTCCTCTCGTTCTTGCTACTTCGCGACTTCACGTGTTTCAATGTCGAGCTCCCATGCCCTTATCTCGTGAGTCCTCGAAATCGCGAATTACTTTATTCTCTGGGCCCACAGCACAGCTGTCGCCCTTCACCACCGTGGCATGTGGTACATTCAGGAGGGTCCACGTCGCTTTTAACGACGTCATCGGGTCCCACCACTCTCGTTTGTCTCCTCAACCCACTGGCACGTGGTACATCTCCATGTGTCCACGTCCATTCCTAAAAAAATCCAACGGTCAGATCTTTCTCAGATCTACGACACAGATCCTTTCAGCGTTTTGGGCTTCCAAACGCCGATGCGCTCTAACTCTTGTTAGCTCTCCGGGCTAGACTCGTGGTTCACACGACCTCCCCTTATATGACCACAGTCAAACCTCCTATCGAGGTTTCAGACTTTCCAATGCCGAAACACATATGTCTTCAGGATTCGCGATTCCCCGAACCCCGATTTCCCGATAGATGACTCTCCTTCCGGAACTTTCCCGACTACCTCGATCTCGGCCACGCGTCCCCAAGAACGGACGGTCCTCACCGCTTCTTGCTATTTCGCGATTTCAAATGCTCCGGGTGCCTTCTCTTCAGGATTCGCGAAACGTCGAACCCTGATATGTCGATGGGCTCCCAATCTCGCCCACGTGTCCCAACTGACGGACGGCTTAGATCCAATCTCGGGATTTCGCAACTTGCGATTATCCGATGACAAAGTTCTATGTCAACTCAAAACCCCGGTAGCCGATATACTGATGGGTTGCTCGATCTGCGCCACGTGTCCCAACTGTTGGACGACTCGGATCAAATCTCGGGACTTTGCCTAGTGCAAGGTCAAAAACACTCACCTATGTGAGTCCGAGTGTCCGGATCTCCGAATTGGACGATCGCGCGACACGCGTCCTTCCTTATACCGACGGCTCATATTTCCTCTCGCTATTTTGGAACTTGAAATGTCCCGACCTTCTCGACCTCGAGAACTCCGATATCCCGAACGTCGATATCCCAATAAGCCAACTCCTTTCGGGACTTTTACCCTCCTGTTCACGAAGCTTTAAAACTTCGTGCAACTCTCTACCGATCCGATGGATGTCGGGTAATTTGCTCAAGATCTGACGGCTCACAAGGGTTCACCTTCCCTCCCGAACAGATCCTAGAGATTCCACACCACCGGTGTGGAGTCCTCTCTCCCTGTGGACTCATACCACAATGGCCATGGTTTCATAACGCCGCTATACCTCCTGAGCTTTTAAAAAAAAAATGCGTCAAGTAACTCCTTGACATTTTGGAGTAAACCAGGGGTCCGAAATTGGCCTTCCAGACCCAATTTCCCCTCGCATTCTCGGTCCAAAGACCGCTCCACTGGCCCATCTAGGCTCAGTGTCGAAACCTTGGCTCTGATACCAAACTGTAGCACACCTCTTCATGCTACTTGGTTCAATCGCTCTGATACCAAACTGTAACACCCCTTTCCCACCAGCTACCAAGGTTACTATAACACCACTTGGTAGATAACCCAGAATAACTGTAGAGCACCTTGGCTACCGGGTAGGTGTTACTACGCGGAATAACACATTCTCATTCGTAATTAATCATATGCATTTAAACAAAGAAACACAATTAAGCTCAGAGTAAGCATATGAATTACTGCCATAATCAGCAAGCAATTAGCTTTTCATATTAATTCATATACACAGTGGAAAACATGATACATAAGAAGCACAGTCATGCAAAACATGATTAAAGCATAATCAAATACTTATCTTTATCAATGGTAGAATCCACCAACCAAGTGTAGGCCTTCCATGAACCTCCCAGCCTTAGACCACACTACTCGTCAGCTCAGCAGTGGATCACCCCCGAGCTGGGACTAAGCTCCACCCCTAGGCAAGGAATCCTAGGCTAGGCTGAGGTTATAGGGAAACAACACATAAAATCTGGAAGGATTCTTCCTAGGATGCCATCTTACGCCCACTACTATCAGACTCTCATTCTCCAGATGCTTGTTCCGCCCGGGAGTATACACCTTCACAAGCACAGTCCATCTGTGCTAACCTCCCTCTCTGGATCTCGACAACAGGCCGGATCAGAAAGTCTCAGAGCCTGAAGCTGGTGCTGGACACTCTCTGGAAGAAACCTCTTCCAACAACATCCACCTCCCTCACCTAGAGAGAGATCACACACAGGCTCAATTACCACCTGCACTGGACAACAATTCACGCGCAATCCATCTCTGCATGACCACTACAGTCAACCGAGAATACAGACTCAGACTTCTCAAACAAGCTCAACAATGGCAGCCAGGTCTCACGGTGTTGATTTTCGGAATTGCGTGAGAAGCAATTTCCGCAGGGAATTACACAGACTCTCTGGTGCAGAACGGGGAGGATGAACCGGGCTTTTCAGAAAATGAACACAGGATTTTTTCCCATTGCAGAATTGCACGAGGGTCTCTTGCAAAGGTCCCCCGGTTCACGCTCAAGACAATTCAGGTTCGAATGGAGGAAGAGGAACCCCCAACACGACTCGTCTCAGCCTTTTATTGCATGCGCTGGGGTTGACACTTGTCACCCATGCGACTGCATGCGTTCCTTCAACATGCGTTCCTCCCATCATTTGGAAAATCAGCTGTCCTTCCAAAATGACTTAGGTTAAAAACATATAATGCACATATCTTTTGGAATAATATTAAAATATTATTCCCAGGCTTAAGCCCTCTAGGCTTAGCCCCTAGGCTCAACACTTAGCCCTTTTCCCACCTTCCAGCCCCTAATTCCTTGCCCACTCTGTGGATGCTTAGTCCCCCTTCACTCATTCATCGTGGTCGGTTTGCACATGGCAGTGTTTATGTTTTATTAATTGTTCTGGGTGATTACATATACAACAGTAGGCTCCTGGCCTTCAACACTCAGGCTCCCTGGCCTAACAACACATAAGCCTCCAGATTATAGAAACTTGGCTCACCAGCCTATAAAACATAATTACAATTCCTTTCAAAACATGGTTTACAACAGGGCTCGGCCTTGGGGACACTACACCCTCTTTATGAGAAAAATGTTTTTTGTAACACTAATCAACTCCCTTTGAATTTACAACTTGTAAATCTTGTGCCTCCACAAATTTGGAAGAATACCCTATTAAAACTATCTATCCATGTTTATTTGTTCCCTGGACAAGAGATGCATGGCCTTGTACATGAGGGAGGCCCTTGGACTTAGTTTTCACTCACTCCATCCTAGACTAGACCTCGTTCGACCGATTACATATTTCTTCTTGGTGCTTCCAATTGATAGAGGTACCAAGAGGCATACAGATGATCACTACATCAACCATTAGATTTGTGAGACCTCGGGAGGCCATTCATACTTGACTAGCAAAACTCTTGTGGTCATGTTGCGTTAGATCCAAAGATAACTCACACCACACCAACAATGAAAACACCTCCTCCAGGACTCGATTGCAGGTTATAATGTCCAAGCAGCAAGACATATCTCATACCATATCCCCCTGCTCTTCTAGATCCTTTGACCAATGATCTATTAGGAGTTTTTTTTTTTTTATATTCTCTTTCTTGTTCATTCTTGGATGTTAAGGGAGATAGCATCAAGGGATGTTGATCACCCCCAGGCAAGACATATTCCTCGAAGGTTTGATGGTTTTTGGTCTTTAGTTCTCTAGAGTACTTACACGCATTTTCATTCTTGCTTTGTCTCCTTGATCCATGTTGTTAGATTTTAGACTTTGGATCTTTCTCAACATAGGCTATATTTTATTATATCATGATTTTCTAGGAGTTTCCTTTGCGCTCCCACTTTGTATTCTCACATTGAAGTACTTAGNCATTCTTGCTTTGTCTCCTTGATCCATGTTGTTAGATTTTAGACTTTGGATCTTTCTCAACATAGGCTATATTTTATTATATCATGATTTTCTAGGAGTTTCCTTTGCGCTCCCACTTTGTATTCTCACATTGAAGTACTTAGTAGTCCCATTGACCTATTTGTGGTCATTTGTTGGACATTAATAAAATTATCTTATCTTATCTGTAAGCATTCACAAGAGTTACTCCCACAAGTATAGGTTTGCAGCCTCATCATCCAAGCAATTGTTGAGAATTATAGCTTTGACAGGAACTTCCTCACATGTTCAGTGTGAACGTGCGAGAAGTAGTTTGAGATATTTTCGAAAAGTAATTCTATTTTGTAATTCACTTTAGTAAATAAGTGAAAAGTCTTATTTTTAGCATGCATCCATGACTTAGACTATGAGTAATCTCAAAAATAGATTAGGGTTTTGGTCTCAACAAAAAGTATAAAGACATGACAAGATAGAAAGTTTACATACACATGAATAATTGAATAGGCTGTGTGTGTGTTTGAGAGAGAGAGAGAGAGAGAGAGTGAGAGAGAGACGAATCCGGGAACTGGGAAACAATCTGTACAGGTGTTGTATAGTTTTGTATAGTCGTATGAAAGTTCGTATAGCCATACAAAGAAGTTCATAAAGGTCATACATCATGTTGTATAACAATGTCTGTTTTTTTCAGTAGGATGTACCCCTCAAGTAGGCCATACAAGCTCATTTCAGGGTTATTTCGGTAACCATGTAGTTGTTGGTTTTAAGCAGCTTGTGGAGGTTTCTTTGTAATTTTTTTGAAGGAATGAAACATTGATTTGAAGGAGTAATTACCTATGTGTGTGAAATTGATTTTATGCTTCCTCTATTTAATTTCTAGCTATTGTATGATTGATGCTATGATCTGAAATTTATTTTTGCATCAATTAAATTCGACAATTTACTTGGTTGATTGAGATCATAAAGACTTTAGTCATCCAGGCTTGGAATTTGTACACAGTATCAGAGCTTTGATCTCTGATTGAGTTTTTCTAGGATTTGTAGCAGTAAAACTATTTTAGGGAAGAAGGATCAACAATTAGAGGGTTTTGCAGTTTTATTTTTAGATTTGGGAGTTTGTGTAGTGGATCTCAGGGATGGCAACAACTAGCCTCAATTTTGAGGACACATAGGATGGTGCCTCAAACTTCTTATCATGAAAGGTGATGGTTACACTCTTACTAGAAGATAATGGTATTTGGGATATTATCAAGGATGTTGTGACTTTACCTAGAGATTTACAATAGTTGGTAGTGTTATCCCCATTTTGTGGGATAACTAAGGAGATCATCTCTCGAGGCCCTTAGGTTGCATATATGGAATGCTTAGAGACTACATAACCAGTAGTGTCCACTTGCACATACATAAGCCCTCTTTGTCACCACATTTGATCCATTGTCAATGCATCCACCAAACTAGCTAGCTTTTGGAAGGTAGATGGGTCTTGCTCCATGTGGTACAAGTCAGGTATTGTAGCAAGTAATCACCCTAATATTTAAGGCATTTAAGCATGTTGTATTTAAGCTACTTTTGATTATAGAACGCTTGCTTGGACATTATTCTTTTGACCCTGTTTCACCTTGGTGAGTGTCATAGATTTCCTAGTAAGCGACCAACCTTTGGGAAAGGTTTGCAACTGGGGGTTCCTTGAGGGGTTATCGAACCATTTTCAACCATACATACCATTTTCTTCTCATTTCCGACCATAATACCCTCTTCTAGGCCCTTTGACTTTAGTGATCCAAGAAGGGCATGTACCTTATTTCATGGGAAAAATGCGTTGAAGGCCCAAAGCGATTGTTGTTAGCTAAAAAGATAATAGCCTAGATATTAACCTTCTAGATGCTTTGTTGAGGGATCCCCGAGAAAGCAATGAAACACTTCTCTGTAAGAAAAGGGGGACCTACAAAATTGAATGATAATGAATGCTTGGGGAGTTAGTTGGAGGATGGGAGGTCTCATCACGAGCCAACCTATCATGATCATGGGTATTTAGCGGTATGACATTACCATCATCTGGTCACCAAGCCATGCTAGTGGCTCTCAGTTACACAACTGAGAGAAAGGGGGTCTAATCACGAGCCAACCTTTTCATTTCTGCAAGGTATTTGTGAGTGACATTGTCATTATCTGAACACCATGCTAGGACAATGGCCTTCAACTTGTTCCTTAAAATATGAAAGAAATAAAGAAATGTCAAGAAGATGAACTTTGAAAAAGTGCATTGCAAACGAAGGTGCCACACACCCTCTACAAAGACACTCATGAATGAGATAATACGAGCCCTTGTATGTCATGCGAGTCATCGACCTATGAAGTCTAAACCCCTTCCACCTCATCATCTACTACATAACCTTGAACGACCATCCTTGGGAGCATCCCCTGCTTGAGGGTTTTGGTCTACCCAATAGGACCTTTATGACACCCCTCCCATACTTTAACTTGGTCAATTGTATAGGGTTTTGAGCTTTTGTTTAATTTTATGAGGTAGTTTTGATGCACATGTTTAGGTGCCTTGCTTATTATATGTGGTTTACACTTGTCATGGTATATTTGACTTGAGATCTTTGGAGGGTGTACCCTTTTTGTTTTGGAAGAACAAGCCTAGCTTGGGCTTCCATGGGGCAAGTAGCCCATCAGATGGATTCTTAGGGCCCATGTGCCACATCACGATGACTTGCCTTTGGAAGCCTAGAAGACAACGTGGAATACATGACCTAGCCCTCACATGCCACATGATTTTCTTAGGAGAGGAAGAATGTCACTTATGGAGGCTTGACGTCACCTAGAGGGCTAGGCTTTGGTGGTGAAGATGTTGTTTGATGACATGTGACACGTTTTGAAGGAAGGATACTTGAAGTCCATCAAGGTAGGACTTGGATGAGTGACAAGTGGCCTTTGGAGGCCTAGCCATGCATCTACTACCCCAATGACTTCAAAGTGCCAAAACGTCCCCTAAAGGGGTGACATCACCTTGTTCTAGGGTTTCTTTTGTGTAAAAGTGAATTTTAAGATGAATTTTTTAATATTGTTTTGTTGCAAGAGGTAAGATAAGGGTTGTTAACCCCTTATATTATGTTTTACCCTTGCTAAGTGGACAAACTATGTGATAGATGTTTTGTATAAACAAAAATCATGAAATCTCCTTTTAAATCATAACTCTCCCATTGTGAGAAGTACTTGGCTGAAATTTTCACCACTCTTGGTGATTATGGTCTTTCTCTCTTGTGAAATGTCTTTTGGTGAATGTCTCTTGGTGAATGGAGGAGGAGTGATGCGCACCCCCTAAAGGCTTGCTCTCTTGGCTCTTGGATGAATTTTGCATGGTAAACTAGGGTTTGATATCTCATTTTCTTGGATTGGGTAAGGAAAAATATGCATATGTTATTTCTTTCTTGATTATTTGGGTTATTGTTGGTGGAAACCCTAGGGAGGAGTATGCTAGATACACCCTCCATCATTGCTTCATATCATTGTTAAAGGTTATAAGTCCTTTTTTGCAAGGGTTGAAAGGAGGAATACAAGTGTGTATACCCTCCTAGATTTACTCTAAGTTGGTTGGCATTCCCTAGGGAGTAAGAGGATTTACAACCCTAGGGTTGTTGTTGATCTAACTTGTGCTTTAAAGACCCCATTCACCCAAATTTTAAAGGCACTAATCTGAATATTTTGCATTGGAGAAATAAAATACTTGTACTGGGAAATGTGATTTTCGGTTATTTTAGCTTTTTGCAATTTGTGTTTTGTTTCTGGTGCTTAGAGAACCTCTTAGCCACTAGGGAATCCCCTCTAGAGGGGTAGTTCTTTCTGTTTTTACAAACATTTATCTTCAGCCATTAGTGATGCAAAAACCCTAATCTAACTTCTTCAATAACTCTTAAATCAACCACTAGAATTTGCTCAAAGTTTGCATTCTTAAACTACTAGGCCTAGCGCACTTTTTGGTAAACTTTGAGGGGGTTTTAGTGGCTGATATTTTTATTGTAATAAGTTGTTTGTTACAGCCATAATGCTGATTTATATTGTTGCAGAAAGTGTTCACAATAGCCTTACCTTTTTATGCTAGTGTCTTGGTCTTTAAATCTTGAGTTTCACTAGTGTTTAGCTAGTTTATCTCTTGCATCTTTCACTTGATTTCTAGAATTTGTTTAGCAGCTTATTGTGCCATTTCATTTCTGATATATATAGTTATTAACAGGTGCTATTAGGGACAACATGCTTAACTTGCCTATCCAATTGATATATTGCATTGTATACTTGGTTTTCCTTGTGTCTCTGGCATGGATTATCTCTTTGCAGGTCACTCAAAGATTTGGAAACCTCAAACAACCCTCAAGACTCATTACCAAGATCCCTTTTCCATTTAACAATATGATCTATAGGGGCATCCATTTATACATCACATTTTTCTGTCTCAATCCCCCCTAGGTCATCGGGATTCCACCCTTGGGGTGACTACCTCACCTCTAAAGTGACGGGAACACCTGCCTAAGGTGACAATGGGTAGGTGCTCTCTTAGTTGTTACCCTTTTAGTGGTTGGGTCGGAATTTTCCCAACCTACAATTTGTGCGATAACATGTAGTTCACAACAAGAGGGAAGTGAAGGTTAAACGAATGATCTTGGATGCCATAAAGGATCATTTGATCCTTGAGGTATTTGAGAAGAAGACAATGAAGGAGATGTTTGATGCCTTGGTTAGTCTCTAATAAAGTAAGAACATAAACAAGAAGCCGATATTGCGAAACAAACACAGATCCATAATGTTTACTAGGTCAGAATTAGTCATTGATTACCTTATGAAGGTCAAACATGTCCATGATCAACTTGCAGCGATTGGGGAGAAGGTTGAAGATGCAGAGCTAGTGAACATGACATTGAATGGATTCCCGACTTCATGGGAATCATTTGTCAAAGTTATTTGTTCTCAGGAGACTTTGGGATGATTGTATCTAGGAGGAGACTCATATAGAGTCAAAGGTTAGCAAGAAGGATGGTCAAGAGAACCTAGCTCTATTTGGTCATTAAAATAAGGGCAGAGGTAAAGGACCCAACAAGGGTAAGGGAAAGAGTGAGGAGTCAACCTCTTTCCCTGGCGAGATAGAGACTTGGACATCTAAGTCTCTATCTCGCCGTGTCTCACAGGAGAATCATCATAATACACACTCGCTAGTGCTCAGCCACTAGGATCACGTCCACCTATGCTCACCCAAAATAACGTCCTACACAACATATCTCTATCTCACTGCGTGTCACAGGAGAATCATTTGGAGTATCAAATCATCTCAACTCTCTGCACATAGGAGACTAGTACATCGTTTCATCTCCGTCTCAGAGAGAACGACACACCCAACTCATGGGCTTACTCACCCCACATAGGGGCACACAACGTTCCATCTCCATCTCATAGAGGAACCACACACCCATCTCATGGGCACACCTAACTCATGGGATTTCTCACCCCACACAGGGGCACACAACGTTCCTTGTTCGTCTCAGAGAGGAACCACACACCCATCTCATGGGAACACCCAACTAATAGGCTTCCTCTCAAGACGACTCACTCAGTATGTGTCCTGGAGGATGTCTCATGTAGCTATAATAAAAAACACTCCCTCTCAAGTAGGGAGACATTCTCCACTAGGCCAAGTCTCTCACAGAAGTACTCGAACTTCGTCTTGGCAAGTGGTTTGGTGAAGATTTCTGTAATCTACTCATGGGTAGGAAGGTACTGCAAATGTATTGTTTTCTTCTGCACCATCTCTCTGATATAGTGATATTTTATCTCAATGTGTTTCGATCTATCATGAAACACAGGGTTCTCAGAGAGCTTCACACAACTCTGGTTATCACAATAAATAGTAGTAGGATCCATCTCATGATCAAATAAGTCTGTCAGAAGCTTGCGAAGCCACACTGATTCACGAACTGCCACACTCAATGCTATGCACTCTACCTCTGTGGTAGTCAATTCCACATAGCTTTGTTTCCTGTTGCACCAGGAAACCATGGCAGACCCTAAGGTAAAGAAACAACCGGGGGTGGTCTTTCGTGTTAAAGTTTAAGCTATTATTAGGTTTCTTTTCAATTTACTAGATAACCATAGCATAGATAGGATCACTAAGAGAAACAAAATCATAAGTTACATAAGCATTTATCCTAGGAAAACCTCAAGGGGAAGGAAACCCAACAAAATTTCCTTAATATAGATAGCTAATAAAATGCCAAGACAATGAACCAAACACTAGAGAATATCCTCTCCCAAGCAATGTGCCTCTCTTTCTTCTTTCTTTCGGTAGCTGGTAACTGCAACTTCCTTCAATACTTGCGCACTAGATGAGTGAGCTGAGTGAGTGAACAAATGAGGCACTGGCTTCCTTTATTTATACAAGCTGGCAATCATTGAAAGGAGGTGTCTCTTCACTGGTAGGGCCGACTTGTCTTTCTGAGTGGTTAGAACCACTTTAATTTGCCCAAGGGATGACTTCTTAATTTGCATATTACAATTAGGGTTTGACCAATCCACAAAAGGGGATTTGGTCAATTACAATGCCCGACATGATCAACCCACAAAGGGGGATTGATCTAATGAATAATAAATGAATAATAAATAGAATACTCTTTGTAGTTACAATATTTCAACACTCCCCCTTAACAAGAAGGGTATTCTACAACATCATCAAGAGGGAGAGAGGGAAACAATATCAACAACGTCTGGAACACTAACTGGCATATCTATAAACATCAGAAGTTTTTCTCATCATCAATATCATCACTGGCATATCTATAAATCATCAGAAGTTTTTCTCATCATCAATATCATCATTCACTCCCTCTTAACAAGAAATATATTCTTTATCTTTTGATAGGTCATTGGATGTCATCATCAACTGAACAATATCATCTAGGCAATATCATCAATTGGACAACAACATCAACTTGATAACAGTAGGCATCAATATAATCCACTTGGTCATTTGGCATCACGATCATTGACTCGTTCTCCATGAATCCATATTAAAGAAATTTTGTCCTCTTTATCTTCGCGCGGAGGATACTCTTTCTTTCTTCCGTCTTCATGCAGAAGATACTCTTTCTTATTTTCACACAGAAGATATCTTATCTTCACATAGAAGATATTCTATGAGTTTTTCCATTCCTTTTATGTTCTCCCTTCTCTTGTAGTCATCTATCTCACCCATCCATTGGGGAGGACTTCTACCATAGCTTCACTTCTAGTCATACCACATGAACTAGAGAAGCTAAGATGCTAGCCCAAGAAAGACTAGACTCCATTTCCATGATCCACATAGGATCACGACACAAACCTCAAGAGCCAACTAACCATTTCACATGGTCAAGGTTTGTGTTCCAGGCTACTCAATCCTTGGCCAGAGGAGAGTATTTGTCCGCTTCCCCTTGGAGAAACATCCACACTCCTCTCTACGAGGGTGGTCACACCCCTCTCTACGAGGGTATTCTAGCATGTCCCTAGAGTATCCAAAACTCAACACTTGGATAGAGGCCAACCTTGACAAATTTCTCATTCCCCTTCTCTACGAAGGTCTCTTCCTTCTCTACGAAGGTCTCCTCTCTTTTCCTTCTCTATGAAGGTCTACTTGTGGGATTGCTCATTCCTTCTCTACAAAGGTCTCTTCCCTCTCTACGAAGGTATCTTCTCTTTTCCTTCTCTATGAAGGTCTACTTGTGGGATTGCTCATTCCTTCTCTATGAAGGATTGCTCATTCCTTCTCTACGAAGGTCTCTTCTCTTTTCCTTCTCTATGAAGGTCTACCTGTGGGATTGGTCATTCCTCTCTATGAAGGTCTCTAGCTATGGGATCTGAAAAAAATCTCTTGTGGTTCAAAAATATTTCGATGGTATAATACCATGCTACCCATCTTCTGAGTACCATCCATATACTGGATAACTTTCATCTTGATCTCATTACTCATCCACTGAGTAAATTGTTCCATGGACCACTACTTTCCTAACTGCACTAAATCACGATCTTCCATTTCGATCTTGGAGACATAGCTCCCTCTTGCACCAAATCACAATCCTCCATTTCGATCTCAGAGACATAACTCTCTCTTGCACCAAACTAAGAGCTTATTTAACTGTGTAACATTTGATAATCATCATCCTTGAAGTTCTCTTCTGAAACATCCTGGGTGCCTTCTTGAGTTCGAACATTTTTTTCTTTTTGACTTCATACTGGATCAACCTGCTCCCTTTGCATATATAAGAACGACATTGGAGCAACCTGCAATTACCTGCATCTCATCAACTATATCTGAATATCCATTTTTCTCTTCATCTTGAACATTTGTGTTCTGCATCTTTAGGAGCCTCCCACTCCTATATAAATACTGGATACTGTCTTGGTTCTTACTGACTGTCACCATATCATAAGTCCATCTCATGCTGTCTAACTTCTGCAAGTCAAGGCATAAGTTCTTTCTTCCGAGACCTGTAAACTTACTTACAATATGCTTTCTGAGATATGTCACTTAGCCAATCAGTCAATAACAATAAACAATAATCAAATAAAACTATATCATGATTTCTACCAGAGTAGTACACATATTTTCTTAATAAAAACTTGTTCAACCACGTATGCATATGAAACCCTAATCATGAATAAGACTTTTGAACTCTTTTTCACTCTAGCTATGAAATTACCAAATTTTCCCTTACTATCATAGCTAAACACATAGATTTGTCACTCTCATGAGTGATCATACCTAAAATAAATATTTTATCTCTTTCTTTATCATCTTTGATCCAGATTTTATGAGCAGAACGAAATGACTACAGATTATTAACGGATATTTAACACAGAATAACTGAGATACAATAAAACTGGTTTTCTATTCAATAAGGAAATAAACTGAAACTGTAAAATGCAACGGAAAACAAGCTTGTTGGAATGGTGGCGGCTTATCTCTGAGAATATATGTGACAGTTGCACTCATTCGCAAGAGTATAATTACAATGAAGCTATGAAGGAATTTTTATAATAAACAAGAGTGTCGAAAACCCTAGACATCCAAAAACATAACCCTAGGAGATGAAGCGCCAAAAGTCATGTGGGCCTCGTTTAGGTAAGTCAGTACATCAACTTCCCGGGGTCGTAACTTTTTCATACAATCTTCATTTTAGGCGCATGATAACCCGTTGGAAAGATATATCCGTGGACTACAACCATTAAAAAAAAATTCATGAAGAATTTTCTAGTGGTAGATACCCAAAAAAACGTCGTTTAGGGCCTCAAAATGGCTCCAGAAGTTAAGGACCCAAAACACTGTTAAAAATAGTAAATTACCAAAATTGCTAGAAATTTGTTTTGAGCCAGTTGGAAAAGATGGGTGGCTACCGATATCCACCTAGATCAATCCTCCCTCCTTAGGAAGCAATGGTCTCCATTGCATTGAGTTCCCCCATCAGATGATGAAATTTCTGTTGAATTTGGCCTCGGGTGAGCCACTTGCCTTGGTGCAGGAGTTGCCCTGCTTTGACGACTCGATAAAGTTGGATCCTTTGCTGTCGAATTCTCTTGATCTGTGTGTCCACAATTTGATCATTGGATGCTTGTTGTATGTAGTCGGGGTTGAGCTTTGTTGGTGTCAACGGTTCTGCTATGTCTGAGGTGTCCAATAATGGTGGGAAATAAGGTCGAAGGAGGTCCACGTTGAACATTGAGTGTAGGCCAAGGAAATGAGGAATGTTGAGCTCAAAATCATTAACCCCCACAACGTTGGTGATGGTGGACGACTCATAACGGAGTGGGAAAAGTTTTTGATGGGGTCCTGTAAGGTGTTCTTTCTGCAAGTGTAACAAAACTTTGTCGCCCACATGAAACTTATGTGGCACCCGATATTGATCATGGGGCTACTTGTACTTGTCATTGGACTTCTGTAGGATATCTTGAACCTGTTTGCAGATGTGATGGATCCGCTCAATGAATCAGGCGGCTTTGTCAGCTTTAGCTGGAGTAGGAGATGAGTCGACCGAGGTGGCCGCAAGGGGAAGTGCAACATCTATGGGACCCAATGGTTGGAATCCCAACCCCACCTAAAAGGGGCTATGGCCAGTTGAGCTATGCAGGGATCGGTTGTAGCTATGTTGGACATAGGGAAGACTCTCATACCATGTGCGAGGGTGCTTGGAATTATACATGCGCAGTATATGCACGACCATTCAATTTACGACCTCAGTTTGACCATTTGTCTGGGGGTGGAAGGTCGTGGATTTTGTGAGCTTGGTGTCCAGCAGTGACCAGAGGCTCGACTAGAATGTGCTAAGAAATCGACTGTCCCAATATGAGACAATGGTTTTTGGGATTCCAAAATGTACCCAAACTCGTTCAAAGAAGAGCTTGGCAATGGCTTCTATTGTGATGCTCTTCTTGCAAGCAACTAGAATTTCCATCTTAGAAAAGTGATCAACAAACACAAAAACACAGTCATTTCCCTTCTTGGTGGATGGGAGGCCTAAGATGTAGTCCATTGACATGGATTCCCATGTCCTGTCAGGAGTAGGAAGAGGGGTGTACATGCCCTGTTTCTTAGTGGTTGGTTTGGCAATAGCACAGGTAACATAGGACCTAATATACTTTTTGACCTCCTGTAGACGTTTCGGCCAGTAGAATTTTTTATATAGCATCACCACTGTATTTTTGACGTCGAAGTGTCATGCCAAACGACTGTAGTGGGCTTCCCAAACAATCTTCGCTCGCTCGCTTGATGGAACACAGATATGGCCTAGACGACACATGTTAAGCCCTAATGTTGGCTCATTACCCCTTAATTGGGGCATATTAGATTAGTAATGCTATTTTATTTATGTC
>ML812570.1:300848-312228 GCA_009831015.1 Picea engelmannii
ATGTCCTTGAAAACATTTTCTTTCAACTCAACGATACCAACTTCTCTCTGTACTAGATAGCCATGTTCATCCAAATCTTCAGAGACATCAAAGGTATCGTCAGGATAATCACCCCAATTTGTATCTTCTTCTGTCAAGGGAAAAGTGGGGCAATCTTGAAACAAGTATGGACCCACCAAATTATAGTCACTAGGTCCAAGATCATTTGTTAATAAGGAAGAGGGTGTTTTCTCATCTTTCTCAAAATGACCGGTTTGTAATAGTGTGGGAATCCCCTCAAAAGATAATTGGTCATCCGGGTCTTGCTTTGTTAGAAAATAATTTTTCAACATTTCACGAATTATTTTAACCCTTAGCAAGATACAGGACATACTAGTGCTTAAATTGGTTCCACCATGCATCCGATGCTCTTCAGACCTATCTTTTGGATCCCTATTGGTTTTACTCATATCTCGATTTTCTAACATTGGTGTGTTCAAGACAAATAAGGAATCTTCAAAATTAGGTTTTTTATGAGTGGCCAAACCCAAACCCTCGAATGGTTCATGTTGTCTTGAGAAGTTCAAGACATTGTTAATGTTTGAGAAAGATTTGCTCCATTTCCTTTTGGGAGGCATGAGTTTTACCTCAAGGATTTCTGGGAGCTTGGGTTCAGTTTCAGTGATATCCTCGTCACTAGATTCCCAAGGGCTATTATTGTGCAAGAGATTAACCTGATGGATGTAGTATTCAAATTCAAGGTTCCTCTCAATATGGTAAGAGAAATCTTGTGCTTCTTTTAGAGTCGAGGGTGACCGATCTTTGAGAGTAAACTGCAAAACACCTTCCAACGAGTTCAAGTAGTGTTGGAGGATAGCTTCTTCTGAGAAGCTAGGTCAGATATTTTTGAGGAGAATATTGAACCTATCATTGAAATCCCCAATTCCCTCGCTAGAAGCCTTGGAAATATCAATATATTGAGAGTAAAGGGAATCCATGCTTTATTTTTCACACCAATTTTTCTTAAAGACTTGTTCAATATCTTCAGGGGTTTTGATGCTTCCTCTCGGGAGTTTGTTGATCCATCTTCTGGCACTTCCGGTGAGTGAGCTCACAAAGAGCCTTAAAAAGACATCTGGGTGTTCTAGTCCGGATTGGTAAAATTGAAATGCATCACATAAATTGGTCCAATGAGAGTTGCCATAGGATCCATCTTCTCCTGAAAATCTAGGTATCCATGAGTCAACCTTACTAGGTAAATCATGCAAACCTCCTGGGGTGTTGGTTAAGTCCAAAGGGCCAAAAATTTGTTTGTGAGACCAATTGGGAGAACTCACGGGGACAACAGGATTCATAGAGTCCATAGTAGTAGTTTGAGGTATGTACTAATGCCCACGATGGGCCGTCATCAGTTGTTTGTGGAGTCACCAGACAATTTTCTTGAAATCATCACAAAATAAAGGGAAAACACCCTAAGTGGAGTCGTCGGGTAAGCTTTGTAAGATAAGGATTCTAGAGGCAAGGCTTACCGAAAAAATGTCATTTGAAGGTCAAACTGGCATAATAGGAACCAATCCCACCCAATGTCACCACAATGGGATGGTTCTTTCTATTTAGGGTGGTAAGTCCCAGGGGAGATGTCCCCGGTGACTTGGGGTTCTGAGAAGGCAAAGGATTACAAGATAAAGTAGTTATTCCCCCCTCACAAGTCACCACTGAGAAGATAGTCTGGCCAAAGGCCAATGATAAAGTGAAACACTCCAAAGAGATACACCTGCCTGAGAAAAAGCAACAATAAATTGATATATGCAAGCTTTGATCAATGGGTTAGTACTTCATGTAAATTAATGACTATCTGATAAACATATAAGCAATTTGACAATAAATATTGACGAAGTCAATGTTTATAGATAACAATGAAAATTGTGTCACTTCACCAATAAATGTTGGAACAATATGGCATTCAATGTAATAAATCAATACTTCATTTAATTTATGCCTTTAATCACCATTCAATTGCTTTTAAAGTAAAACGTTTTTCTGCACCAATGATATTATGGCTAAAGATGATGACAACATATAGGGTTAGAAGGTTAGTTTAGGCTAGGCTTAGTGAAGATAGGGTTTTGATTCATGAGTTTGAGAGTAGTTTTGATCAAATTCACTTCAACACAAGAGGTATTCAGATTGGTGCCTTAGGGTTAATGGAGTCAAAAGGTGAAGTACGTAAAAGATAAAGGAGGCAATGACTAAGGACTAGAGGGAGAGGCTTTAAGGTGTTGTTGAAGCAAGGCCCCAAATTCAAAACCCTAGGGGAGAGAGGGTCACTTCGGTGTAGGTGAACTAGGCCTCTGTGATCTATCCTCCTTCCTTGAATCAATGGAAAAACGACTAGCTGAAAGATAACACAAACTGAGACAAGAGGGTTTGATAAAACAAAGTGTTGTTGTAGCAAGGCTCTACCAAAAAACCCTAAAACATTGGCCCTAAAGTGTAGAAACCCTAGGCTTCAAGGCATCTCCTTCTTCTCAGCTTGTAAAAAGGTACGACTAGCAAAGGTGAATAGAGAAGAGAGTGTAGCTATGGCTAGGCTCTCTCCTTCTTCAATAAATGGCTAAAAATTTCTCTCAAAGGGGACATGAGACAAGGACCTACTTGTGTGCTTTCCACCTAGGGTTTTGTTCAGAAAAAAATCATAAACATATGCAAGAAATGAAACTACAACCATTCATTCAAGAAGTTTTGCAGAAAATTACTTACATATCGCCAAGAAATATCAATGCAAACCCTAGTTGTAACACCTTCCTTCAAAAGAAATGCCAAAAAATGCCAAAATAATCCTCCAACAAGTGCGCATCACTAAATCAACCAATAACTCAAGAGAGGGCACAAATTTCAGACCTCCTTATGGAGTGAATAAGTTGTGATGAAAAAATGAAGGTGAAAATCCTTCATTTATACCATTCCATGACCTAATTTTACATTTTAGGTCATGTAAAAGGTCGACAAGGCCAAAATACTAAAATCATATTGTTTTACATTAAATTGTGAAATTAAAACCCTAATCAAGATGAAAAGAGATAACAAGCCCCTCTAAGGGAGATGTTAGCCCCTTCTAGGGAAAATGGAGCAGGCTGGAGCAAAACGTTAGCCCTCCTTGGGCTTCTCCAACCTGCCACACGTGCCAATACTGACCAGTATGCCTCCCAAGACGTCCATAATGCTGGGTGATTTCATGGTCATGATGGTTGACGTCCTAGACCTTCTAAGGCCAACGTTCCACTGAAATAGGGTCAATCCCCCTAGGTCAAGCTCTACCAAAGTGCCTCTGGTGGAACGTCCTCTCCTTCTTTGGTGCAAAGCCCTTGATCCATCTCTATCTTGTCTTTGTCCCTTGATGGGGTCTCAACATCCACCTAATGGGCTCTTCAACCCCATGGAGGTCTGAACTGATCGTCTCCCCATGTGTACCGGTCCAAAATGGTACTTGTCCATTGGGCATGGTCCTGCACATCAAAAGCTACGCCCTCCATGGGCTCATCAGTTACAGGGATCATAGAAATGTCAATCACATCTCATCATCATTATTATTAAACATGTGCATAAAATCCCTAATACATCAGTTAACAGCTCAAATACGTTACACAAGCCTACAATACAAGTCTGGAGAAAAGGACAAGGTGTCCTATTGGGCTAGTGTCCACTGGAAAAGGGAAGTTCCTGAAAGAGACCTCATCCAAGCCATGTAAGTGGGTGATGTTGTTAGGGGAAGTCCAAGCATCTGGGTGCAATGAGGGCCAAGGATGCAATAAATGTTACCTGTGGGTGCCTTTGTTAGAAGGTGAGCTGTACCTGTCCTAGATGCATTTTTTCCAAGCCCATTATTGCCTTTTGTTAATATCCTTTTCATTATTTGATCTTTTATTGATTTTCCTTGTTTTTGTTCAAGAGATAATCAGGGGACACTGCCCCGGCGTGGTGACCACTGGTGGCAACATTACCAAAAGTACTTTCACAGAAATGAGAAGGCTGGCTCATGATGAGACCCCCTTTCCCTTGGCCACACAACCAAGAGTCACTTCCCTGGCGTGGTAACCAGTTGGTGGCAATGTCATACTGCTAGGTACCCATGGACCTCATAGGCTGGCTCGTGATGAGACACCCTATGCTCTAATTAGGTCTTGTTTTATTTTTTCGGGTCCCTCTTATTTCTTGCTAAGAATCCTTTTATTGCTTTCTCGAGGATTCCTGGGTGAAGCATCTTGAGGTTTCATTTTTTAGGATTTTATCTTTTACCAACTTACTTTTACCTTCTATGCCTTTAGCCCCTTCTTCCCACGAGATAAGGTGTAGTCCTAAAAATAGTTCAACCCAATGTCTTGACAAGTGGAATGGGACAAGTGAGTGGGAAACAAGATGAAACAATGGTGCTATGATGGGAGCAGACGATGGATTTTCAAAAATACCCAGTGGAAAACCAAAACCTACAGACATAGGCTTACTAGGGCACCTTGTAAATCCCCCCAAACATGGTCAAGTGGGAAAGTGTAAGATCCAAGCAGTTGTTAGAAATAAAAGGAATAAGATGCATACATTCAATGGTTTTGATGATCAAAGTGACACATACCACGATACTTGGACTAATTACCTCATGTAGCAAGAACCATCTCTGACACAGGACCAAGACGATAGTGATGGATGTTGTTTCTGCTGACAAGATAAAGATGCTGGAAGAAAGGAGAAGGTGGGCCCTCTAGGGCCATTCTAAAGTCAATCTTTTTCTCGGTACTCTATGTCTAGGACCTGTGGGCCTTGAGACATGATATCCTCATTATCCCTAAAAGTGGGGGATAACAGGTAGCATGGTATTATACCATGGAAAGATTTTGGACCACAATAGATTTTTTCAGATCGCATATCTAGACCTTCGTAGAGAAGGAGAAAAGAGAAGAGACCTTCGTAGAGAAGGAAAGAGTAATCCCATAGGTAGACCTTCATAGAGAAGGAAAAGAGAAGAGACCTTCGTAGAGAAGGGGAATGGGAAATTTTCCAAGGTTGGCCTCTGTCCAAGTGTTGAATTTTGGATACTCTATGGACATGCTAGAATACCCTTGTAGAGAGGAGTGTGACCACCCTCATAGAGAGGAATGTGGATGTTTCTCCAAGGGGCAGCAGGCAGATACTCTCCTCTGGACAAGGATTGAGAGCCTAGAACACAAACCTTGACCATGTGGAATGGTTAGTTGGCTCTTGATTTTTGTGTCATGATCCTCCGTGGATCAAGGAAAGTGAGTGTAGTCTTGCCCAGGCTAGCATCTTAGCTTCTCTAGTTCATGTGGGATGACTAGGAGTGAAGTTATGGTAGTAGTCCTCCTCAGTGGATGGGTGAGATAGATGACTAAAAGAGAAGGGAGAACATAAAAGGAATGCCAAAAATCATAGAATATCTTCTGTGTGAAGATAAGACATCTTCTGTGTGAAGATAATATATCTTCTGTGTGAAGATAAGAAAGAAGTATCTTTTGCGTGAAGACGAAAGAAATAAAGAGTATCTTCTGAGTGAAGATAAAGAGAACAAATTTTTTGATGATTTATAGATATGCCAGTCAGTGATCATGATGCTAGATGACCAAGTGGATTATATTGATGCCTCTTGTTACCCAGTTGATGATGCTATCCAATTGATAATGTTGCCCAGTTGATGATGTTATCCAGTGGATGCTTCTACCTAGTTGATGTTGGCATCCAGTGACCTGTCAAAAGATAAATAATATCCTTTTTGTTAAGAGGGAGTGTTAAAATATTGTGTAACTGGAAAGAATATTCTTATCCCCTTTTGTGGATAAAGTAAAAGCTAAAATATATTTATCATTGATTAGATCAATCCCATTTTGTGGATTGATCATGTCGGGCCTTGTAATCGAACAAATCCCCTTTTGCAGATTGGTCAAATCCTAATTGTAATATGCAAAGTAAGAAGTCAATCCCCAGACAAATTAAAGTGGTTCTAACCACCCAGATTGAGAAGTCGGCCCTGCTAGTGAAAAGACACCTCAATTCAACACTTTCCAAATTGTATAAATAAGAGAGGCTAACGCCTCATTTGGATACACACTCAACTCACTCATCTAGTGCACAAGTATTGAAGGAAGCTGCAGTTACCAGTTGCCAGAAGAAGGAAGAGAGAGAGAGGCGCATCCTTGGGAGAGGAATTTTTATTTTGTTTGGTTCATTGTCTTGGCATTGTATTGGCTATCTATATTAATGAAGTTTTGATGGGTTTTCTTCCCCATGAGGGTTTCCCATGACAAATGTGGTGTATCTTGTGATTGTGTTTCTCTCAGTGATCTTATCTATGCTATTGTTATCTAGTAAATTGAAAGGTAACCTAATTATATCTTAAACTTTAACACCTTTTACCTACATTTGTGAATGGAAGAGGCGCTCTCCTTCTTTTGGCTCGTCTGGTTCATCGGGATGGATCTTGGTGGTAACAACGGTGGCACTAGGTTTCACATCGGTGATCCATGTTCCCCTTTCTAGTTCTGACTTATAGTCAGAACCCACATCTAATTCAGAGGCTTTCACTTCAGCCACCAACGACTGCTTTGAGCAGTAGTCAACAGTGTTATGCCAAGGGCTCTTATGGAAGTCGCACCACTTCCTGGTATCTTTCTTTGTCTTTCTGGTGTCCTTCTTTGCTTGTGGCTTGGACTAGTTTTCCTAATACCGTACTTCTTTGCTCTATCCTTTGTTCAGTGGGTTGGGCCGCCCTTTCCTGGATTGTTTTGTGAAGGGTTCCCGGGCTCAAATTGCTGCGTCTTTTATTTGAGCTTCTGCTCGATTTTGATGATATATCGGTAGGTCGTGCCCATAGAAAAGATGTCTAGAAATTCCATTTCGGTATGGATGTATATATGAAGAGCACCATGATACTTGAGAATCAGATGTCGCTCTGAATCTTTGATACCCATCTTGGTGCACAAGGTATGGAAGATATTTGTGAACTCTGGCACTGCTTGGTCTCTTTCTTGCTATAGTGTGGTTCATTTGGTATACAAGTCGTCATAAATTCCAACATGGTAGTATTGTTCCTTAATAACATTCCTGAAGGATTCCCAGGTGGTCGTGACTATAAATAACAAGGGTTCCTCTGTTTCCTTTTTCTCTCTGAAAGTTTCCCACCAATATTTGACATGGGGAACAACTTCGAGGAGAACAAAAGTAATCTTTTATCTATTCAAACAATTATGGACAGAAAAATAACCTTCTAGTAGATTCAACCACTTGTCTACACCATCTGTGTCTATCGGACCTTCAAATAAAAGAATATCGAAGTTTATTTGTACCTTTAAGGGGGGGGCGCCTCCGCTCGAAGAAGATGTGTCACCTATTTGTAGCCATTGAAGGATTTGCGCGAAACCATCCATCATCTCGTTCCTATGTTGCATGAGGGATTCCTCAAGAAACATTTTGAAAGGATCTCCTATCTCGTCATCTTTCTTTTCTCCTACCATGAGAGGTTGCTTGGGCATGCGAGATCTTTGGTCCTCAAGAGAAACAAGCTCGAGACCCAATTCTTTGTACTTTGACCTCGTTGGGGACATGCATTAAGACGACAAGGAGTAGACCTCTATGAAACCATTGATCCAGATTTTATGAGCAGAACAAAATAAGTACAAATTATTAACAGACGCTTAACACATTATAACATAGATACAGTAAAACTGGTTTTCTATTCAATAAGGAAATAAGCTAAAACTGTAAAATGCAGTGGAAAACAAGCTTGCTAGAATGGTGGCGGCTTATCTCTAAGAAGAGACGTGACGTATTTGCTCGTTCACAAGAATATCATTACAATGAGGCTCTGAAGGCCTTTTCACAATAAACAGAAGTGTCAAAAACCCTAGACATCCAAAAACCTAACCCTAGGAGATGAAGTTCCAAAAGTCATGTGGGCCCCGTTTGGGTAAGTCAGTACATCAACTTCCCAGGGTTGTAACTTTTGCATACAATCTTCGTTTTAGGTGCATGATATCCCGTTGGAAAGATCTATCCGAGGAATACAATTGTGGATGCAAATTTTATGATCGATATATACCCAAAAAAATGTCATTTAGGGCCTGAAAACAACTTTGGAAGTTTAGGACCCAAAAAACTGCTAAAAATAGTAAATTACCAAAAATTCCAAAAAGTTGTTTTGAGTTAGCTGGAAAAGGTGGGTTGCCATCGATATCCACCTATATCACTCTTCTTTGATACTTTCTTCATAAATCTTCCTAGACACTGAAATAAAATGAGGTTAATTAACATTCTCACAAAAATTTGACTTGTAATGATAAAGTAATAAAGCAAACAAGATACTAAAAATAAACATGAATACTTATCTTTTGTTTTTGTGTGGGGAGGGTCCATAGAATCCACCATTTTCTATCTTTCTTCAGATCAACTATCTTCAACTTAAGGTACATATTTATCAATTTCTATTAAATCTTTCTTTGAGGGAGGAGATTCCTCTTCCTCTGCCACATGTGCTTGATGCTTTCTTTTCCCTTTTCCTTGAGGACAATCACAGGAAAAGTGTCCTAACTTTTGACGGTTGTAGCATATGATATTTGAAACATATTTATTCTTATTTGGAAGTAAGACTTCTTTCTAACTCCTTTAGTATGAGTAGCTAGGGCTTGATCTTCATCTATTGATAGCAAAGCTTCTTGGTTAGCTACTCTTGCTTCTTCTTGAACACATTCTTCCCAAAGACTGTCAAATTGTAGTTTGTTTTTTCTGGCACAAATAGTTTGGATGAATGCATCCCAAGGTCTTGTGAGACCATTAAGAGCCGTCATTATAAGTTCATCTTCACTTATAGTATCTTCAATTGCTTCTAGTTGTTCTTTGAATTGTGATATTCTAGAGAAATATTCCTGAATTGTTTCTCCTTTCTGCATCCTTGTATTGTTGAGTTGAATTCTTAGATTCATCTTCCGATTGATGTTCCTTCTTTCATATAATCTGGTTAGGGCATCCAAAATTTCTTTTGGAGTCTTCTTTGAAGCCGCTTGAGGAATCAAGTGATCTTTTATAGAATCTGCAATGATTCTTTTGGCCCTAACTGTGTCCTTTTGGTGTTTTTTTTTTGTTTAGCTGCAGCATTGGCGGGTTCTGGTACATTTTATTTAATGAATCTTACTAGGTCATTCTCTTCAAGAATGAGTGCAATCCTATACTTCCAGGAACAAAACTTTTCTACACCTTCTAGCTTTTCAACAAGCTTAGTGCTTGTAGACATCTTTACCTGTGTTAATGTTTAAGCCATTATTATAGATGTTTGCAATTCATTAGATAACAATAGCATAATCCAAGATCACGAGAAATACAGAATCACAAGAGACACAACATTTATCCTGGGGAAACCTCTAGGGGAAGAAAACCCAACAAAACTTCCTTAATATAAATAGCCAATACAATGCCAAGAGATATTTTATGCTAATATAGAAAGTCCTCTCCCAGATATGCACTTCTCTCTCTCTCCTTCTTCTCCGGTAGCAGATATGAACTTGTCTCTCAAACTGAGAAAGTGAGTTGTGTCTAAGTGAGGTGCTAGCCTCTTTTATTTCTACAAGTCTGGCACGTGTGAAGTGTCTCTTCACTGGCATAGCTGACTTCTCAAACTGGGTGGGTAAACCCACTTTTATTATATTTTTGGGTCTCTTTATTATCTGTTGGGGCCGACTTCTTATTATGCCTATTACAATTGTCTTTTGACCAATCCGCAAAAGGGGATTTGGTCCTATTACAATAACTGACATGATCAATCCACAATGGGGATTGATCCTATGATCAATATATCAATAATAATAAGAATACTCTTTGCAGTTACATTATTTCAACAACCTGGAGGTAGGAAAATGACCAAAAATTGAAAATGCTCAGAATTGAATTTTGAACTTACCAGGAGGTGCACTTGGTTGAGGCGAGTAGCTTGGTGTAGTTAGATTTCAGAAAATCCAAAATTTTCTACCTCAAACTCGACCAATGGATTTCTAGACTGGTGCTTCTGGTTTTCTTGTACTTTTGGTTTTCTGGTGCTTCTAGTACCAATGAAAACTAGGGTTTCACTTTTCGAGAGTTTTATCCACTGAAAAGGTGTGCAAAAGGTGCCAAATATTTCCTTGGGCTAGGGTGCACTTTTCTAGATGAATTTTGCGCTGGAATTCTTCTTCAATAAAAAGCCCTAATTTTCTTGTACGGAAACAATGACGTTTTTCTTTATCCAGTGAAAGATGCTCTCTTCAGCTTAGCTCGAATACCATGCTAAAGTTTAAATTATTATTAGGTTTCTTTTCAATTTACTAGATAACCATAGCATAGATAGGATCACTGAGAGAAACACAATCACAAGATGCACAAGCATTTATCCTGGGAAACCCTCAAGGGGAAGAAAACCCAACAAAACTTCCTTAATATAGATAGCCAATACAATGTCAAGACAATAAACCAAACATTAGAGAATATCCTCTCCCAATCAATCCAACTCTCTTTCTTCCTTCTTCCAACAACTGGTAACTACAACTTCCTTCACTACTTAAGCATTAGATGAGTGAGCTGAGTGAGTGAACAAATGAGGTGCTTGCTTCCTTTATTTATACAAACTGACAAGCACTGAAGGGAGGTGTCTCTTCACTGGCAGGGCCGACTTGTCTTTCTGGGTGGTTAGAACCACTTTAATTTTCCTGAGGGCCGAATTCTTAATTTGAATATTACAATTAGGGTTTGACCAATCTGCAAAAGGGGATTTGGTCAATTACAATGCCTGACATGATCAATCCACAAAAGGGGATTGATCTAATGAATAATAAATGAATAATAAATAGAATACTCTTTGTAGTTACAATATTTTTGTTAGAATATAGAAGATGGTGTGCTCGTTTTACCATTGACGATACCCTCATCACCCAACCACAGGCCGAAGCCTCCCTCTGAGCACCTTAACCTTGACCTGAGAATTCCTCCAGAAGAAAACCCTAGGCTAGATAGTCAAACAAAGAGAAACGCATCTCTTCCCAAGGACAACGCAACACAAAAGACTGATTAGATGTTCCAAACCCTAGCCAAGATATATTCAAGACAATACTGAAACTAGCTTCTGCTGCACCTGCACCTGCAACCCTCCTCCAAACCTATGCACCAGCTGCAACTGCAGTGCGCACCAACTGGGAAACTACAATTCTGAGATGTTGTCAAATGAGAACTGATGCCCTGTATTTATAGTAATCCTGCCAGTTTGTTGGGACCGACTTCTCCTTCTGGGTATGTGTTTGTTCAGTGTATTATTATTAATTCTGGCCAACTTCTTCTCTTGGAGGCTAATAGCCTAATATAAATTATCTTCTTGAGCCGA
>ML812571.1:0-39003 GCA_009831015.1 Picea engelmannii
AATTTGATTTAAAAATTTGAAAGTTATTTTCTAAGTTACTGCTTTCTTTGGAAAAGATTATATTTTCATGAGGTGAAGAATATAAAGCTCAAAAGTTCAGAATTGTATGTGTTCCAACATGGCACTTGGAAGATTATCCTTGGAAGATTACAAAGAAAATTCATTTTTCTACAAATTTAACAGTCTATGGTCCTTCATAGATCATGTAGTGTCTTGGATATAAGAAAACTAGACTTGGCTTTCATTGTTAGTTTTTGTTCAAAGGTCTTTTGTTTTTCTTCTTCAAATCACATATGATCGAAAACATATCTTTAAGGATGGCCCTTAATTCTGAGATAGATCAGGTCTCTTATAAAACTTTTGTTTCTAGATTTTGACCTTGCAAAAATGCCTCTCTACCACACTTGTATGGGGGAGTCTACCTAATCTCCCCATACATCCATGGGAAACAAATTTGTTGGAAGCAGTCGATAACTCTTTGGGAAAATTCGTTCTCTCGTATGAAAGCAAAGAGAGTAAAGGGGATTCTCGACCTATGCCAGAATTTGTGTAGAGGTGGATTCGAGTAAAGAATTACCGGAGAAGATTGTTACCACACAATCTAGCACCAAGTGCAAAGCCTTCACAAGGAACTAAGACTAGTGGAACATGGAAGATGTTACCACTATCACCTAGGCAACAAATTCCCTCTCTTTAGTGAAGGAATAGTATCATCATCCAAGTGAAACGTCCCATCATCAAAGGGTACTATCATCAATGGAAAGGTGCCTTGTCATCTCTCCAAGTGCAATGTCTTCAAGCAAAGGTCCAATCCCCTCTAGAGAAAGCTGGAATGCCCCATCAAATCATCATCATCATCATCATGCAACGTTCCATCACCAAGAGACTCAACGTCATACCCCATGTGTGCAAGGGTGTCTTGTCAAGGGAGCCCTATCCTCAAAAGGCTCAACGTCCTCCTAGAAGTGTGGAACGACCTCTCTCAAGTGGTGGGGATAGCCTCCATGAAAGTGTGCTAGCAACCCCTCAATATTCTCCAAAGGATCCAAGTGTCAACCAAGCATGTGGCTATGTGAATCCATCATCCGAGGAGGGGCTCATGTGATCCAATGTATCATGAAGATCGGAGGCAAGCCGCAAGATACACAATCCAAACACAACATATAAAGGGAGTCGTGTCAATACAAAAGCCATCAGATAGATCTCACAAAGTATCCTCTTCAAACTTCACACTAGCTTACAAAGTTATAAAATTTTCCAAGTCTAGGTATGGGAGGATCATTATTACCCCCCTATTAGGCGTGCCAGTACCTGGGCTAAGATGTCCCAAAGAACCCATCAAGAAGTATGTGTAATGGTATATGGTATGGATTTGGGTTTACTTCATGGGTGGATTGTCATTGACATGCAAGGCCATTCATAATAGTCATACTCGTGAGTGCCTTTGTAGAGGGAGCAAAAAGGCAATGAGGTACCCTTTCCTCGACACTGTGTCTTTCCAAACCCCTGTTTGCCTTTTTCTTTATAGCTTTAACTGTTTTTGTCTTTTGACATTTAATTTGATAAGTCCTTTTGTAAGATATGCATTCATTGCATAGGACTTGGGGTGATGGCCTCTTAGCAAGGGGGTAGAGCTCATGCTTCTTTCTTTCTTGGTTTTTAATACTTTACTTTTCTTGTTTGTTTCTTTTCATCGCATTTTGAATTAGGGCTTTTTCCCTTTCTATGTCATTTTTTTTATAAAGCTGCATCAACCTCAGGCATTCAAGCCCCTTCTTCTCATGGGATTATGAAGCATGAACCTTTTTGAGATACATGTAACAACCAACCCAAAAGAAAGGACAACAGACAAGGCATAGATGGAATATGTTATTCATGGTAAGGGATATGGACACGTTACTCCCATTAAGGGCCCCCGGTAGTACAACTTTGCCCAAGAGTGACAACACTTGACTAGAAGATGATGATGACGACCAAGGTGAGACAAAGAAAAAAGTATAAATTCAAAGCATCATGATTCAATATCCAATTCAACCCATGATCACCATTTTCATGCCTCAAGTATTGACATTATCACTCGATATGAAATGTCAAAACAATGCACCTGAATGTGTAATGCACCATATCGAGAGAGCTGAGCTGAGCATGTAATGGAAGGCATCTGTGGGCAATTGTCTGTGGAGAGTATGGAATGGTATCATTGGAACTGCTGTCTGAAATGTGGATCATGGAGAAAAAATCTCCTCTAGTTACCCCTAGAAGCGAGGGGGTAACAAAGATAATCCTGAATTTAGGTAGTCAAGTGGGTACAAGTTCTAGATTATGAAAATACAGCCTCCCGATGCAGAGTTTGTTTTGAAGCTTACCACTTAGCTGCATCATGCCCCATGCAAGTTGAAGAAGACTGGAGTTCAATGGAAAAGATTAATGTTTCTCGGTCCAGTCCAACAATTATAGCTCATGATGGGTTTTGAGAAGTTAAAAGGTGAAGAAGAAAGACGTCAAATTGGTTCAAGACTCAGCCAAGGAATGATAATCCTTCGGGTAACCAGTGATCCAGTACCTGAATGTCCTCCATCTCAGAAAGTTATCAATGATAAACTAGCAGAAAAATGAGAAGTATCAGGTGCTACTCAGAAACTGAGCCTAGAAGACTGGAAAGCTTGGGGTATTTGGAGGAATCAGACAAAGAAGGCAATTTGATAAGGAAGAATTCCCATAAATCTCCCTTGCTGATTAAACCCTAGAGAAATATTTGAATTTTCATCACGAAAGGGATCCTTAAAAAGACCTGGATGCCAATGAGGATCAGGGCTAGAACAAATTTTTATAGCAATTTAATATTAAGTTGATCATCATGTTGAAAGTTAATTATCCCAGCAGATTATCCTAACTCAATTATCATTCTGGTTTTATCCACAACTGGTATCTTATTTTATTATCTACTATAGGTATAATTGGTTGGATATCTGTATAATTTTTTTGTAACAAAAAATTCCTGGGATGGAAAATTTCTTGTAAAAATCTGAAAATAATCATGAAACCAATATGCAGATGCTATACATTTTAGGTTAATGCACTATATGCCTTGTATGTTGAAAGGTCGATTTATGTTTTCCTGAAGGTTTCTATCTATTTATAGGATTCTTCCTCCTTGTGCTATCATGTGCAGGTGCAAATTCTATGTGAAAGCTAAAAAGCAGTTGGCTGTGCATGAAGCTCCCAACATTCTTACAATTGCCTTGAAGAGATTTAAGGTAGTAATTTTGTTACCCATCTTAACTTCACAAATGTATTTTCTTCAATTCTGTGTATATTCATTCATAATTTCAGGCATTCTTGTTTTGGTTATTGCAGAATGGAAAGTTTGGTAAACTCAACAAACATGTTACTTTCCCAGAAGTCTTGGATATATCACCCTATATGAGCGGAACTGGTGATGAGCCACCTCTATACATGCTCTATGCTGTAGTAGTCCATTTAGATATGCTGAATGCTTCCTTTTTTGGGCATTATGTTTGTTATGTGAAGGATATGCATGGGGCCTGGTACAAGATTGATGATGCTGAGGTTAGTCTATCTTAGATCATTAGCCAAGTTAGTATTCACTTCTTTAAATTTCAAAAAGGTATCCAGTTTTGATTTGCTAAATGGGATGGAAATTTATTTCAAAAGGTGAAACACTGGAAATAATGGTCTGTTGAGTGTTGTTACTTCAATTTGAGCAGTTTAGCATTATCCATTGTCTATGATAAATTTCTTCTGTATGGAACATTATAATTTCAAAAACCTTGAATTGTACTTTCTCATGTCTGAGAAAAATTTTAAATTGGTATTTTTAGTTTTTCATGCAACTTGGTGAGTTTATAAGATTTGTCTTGAAGGAATGAGTATTTCATGCATATGTTTATCAGTTTCTTTCAATTTAATCTCCTTCCAAATTGATAATGAATTCCTGCTTTGACAAACAGGTACAACCTGTACAACTTCATACAGTAATGTCGGAAAGTGCCTACATTCTTTTGTACTCAAGGTGAATGCAAATGTTAAATTGCTTTGTTTGTCAGTCATCTTACATTGGTTGTGCTTGCTTATAGTTTAAGTAATGCTGAAGATAGGCTTGTTCCTAACAGACAGTATTATTTCAGGTCTTCTCCACGGCCACCATATGTGCAGAATAATGAGATTGCTCGATCGTCAATAGCAGCACCAATAAATTATCATAAATATGATTCTTGGCAGTCATTTGCATCAAATGGACACAATGATAGTTTTGACAGGAATGCTATCTCTTCCTTGAACTTATCAACTGCTAGAATGGATGAAATCCATTCCAATCTAATTTGGGATTCAAATGATGATTCAAGTGATGCATATGCTAGTTATGCACTTGAAAGGGATGCTTATGGTTTCAATTATGAGAGAGCTCCTTTGGCTACAACAGATTGGGACACAAATCCAGGTGCTAGGGAGTACGCTTATTTCACATACAGTGATGCCGTATCTCTTTTAAGTGGTTCAGATGCAGCTTCTTGGAGCACAGAGAGCTATGGGGATTCCACAAGTACAATGGATCATGCCGAGATAACAATTTGATGATTTGGGATTTGCAACTTGATCTGCATCCTATTTGCCTCAGGTGTTCAATGGTGAATTCCAGTTTTGTACTGATCACCTTGTTCTCCTGAATGCAATGGACGACTTCTAAAAGGATGTTCTCAACCTGGATTTTGGATCTTCAATCTGCAGAATATCTTGAGAAGGGGAGTATTTCCCTTCTAATCTACCACTGGATACCATTGGATTATTTGCCTGACCTTTTATATGGCACTAGACAATTCCCCATCCACCATGCTACTCTAGCTACATGCCTTTTCTTCTCTCAATATTGGGTGTATTAATTGCTTGGGACTACTCATTGTTGTGGTTACAACACATTGGCAATACAATGTAATTTGTAGCAGAGAAGTGGAGGGGGGAAAGATTTGGACAAGGAACTCTCAAGTCTACTCTTGTCACGTGTCTACTGTTCATTGTTTTCTGAGCAGGATACATTGGATGGTAGGACCATTGACAGACAGATCTGATGCTTGTTGCAATCCTGGGATTCATCAGTTTCTCTGCAAATCTCCTCTATGGAATTGAAGCCTATTCATCAGGAAATAATATTTTGCTAGAGAAAATTGAGAAGCAACACAAATATTGAGTGCTTTGAAAGAATTTCCGCCGTGACAGAAAAGTGGCAATAAAGGAAATACAAGTGAAGGAAAGGCATCATTTGATCATCTATCTAGAACAGTTGATGCATCAAGTATTATTTTACCTGTTTATAAAATGTATATTCAGGTAATACAGATAAATTATAAAATATGCTATTAGCAAAATATGAAGTCATTATTGATTGGGGTGTATTTGTTTGAGCCCTATGAAGAATATGACTTCTACAATCAGAGAAATGTAGAACATATGCATCATGGTAAGAAAAATCTGTTTGTTAAGAGGGGTAGAAAAAAATATTTACTGCGTTTGAATTTCTGGTTGACCAAAGTGCTGGCACTACACTGGGGTTCAGTGCCAGGGTTCAGTTGGGTTATTTGGGCATAAGTGCAAACTTAGGCCGATCAAAAGGAGGATATGTATTTTCTTTCCTTGTACATTATATGACTGGTTGAGGGTCAATAATAACTAAGAAGAGCTACATGGTTGAGTTCCACTGTTGTGTTCAGTTTTGAATTCAGAGCTTCATTCCATTCATTGTGACTCAGGCTTCAGCAAGTGTAGCTTTGGTATAGTGCCTGTTCTTTTTATTAGATAAGTTTAAATTTGGAGCATTTGGTTTGTTGGTCTGCGTTATATACCAACTAGGAATGAGATTTTCTTTGCTGTTGCAATTCTGTTGTTTTTTGGGGGATGAAGGATTTCCCCAATCAAGTGTGAACTGCGGGAAAGAGAGCTCCCTAGTTGACTTGGGACTTTGATTCCCATTGTGGGTTACAAGTTGCATTGGTGTTGACATTGGAATGTGATGACTTGGTGGGATATGAGCTGATGGTAAACGGTTGAAAACTTCACTTCATTGATGAAACCTGCTTCATGAAATGCGTTGTACAGAGCTAAATCTATTGGTTTCATGTCTTCTACTGTAAATTCTTATATCTTTAGGATTCCTCTTTATGTACACATGTTGTACCACTATTGTACACTCTAGCCTCTAATAGACCCATGTACTTTGAGTGGATGATGAAGGGATAAGCTAAAATGATGTTATCAATCATCAAGCGCTCATCTGTATATCCCACTTAACATTATTGTAATGAAATGAACCCATATTTTGCATTTGAATTAGACAAGTAGTTGCACAAATATACTCATGTTTGCACCATGTATGAAACTAATCTTTTAAATGAACAAATCTGTTGGAAAATTTACAATTAAGCAGAGAGAATTGAAACATACAAGATCCTGTGCATAAAAGATCTCCGGCTGTTTGCAAATATTGCAATAAACTTGCATAGATGCAATATATCTGTATTGCAGAGTGTGGAAAAATATTGAGCTTATTCTATATAAATATTGCATTTTGCACTAATATAGTTTTTATTAATTTTTCTAAAATGTATCTAATATTTTGGTACCAATCAACGGAAAATACATTAAGATTCAAGAATGATATATCATGGAGATGGAGTGTGAACAGACAGAATTCACTCCTTACATTAGCAAGGAGAGCTAACATATATGCTTTTGCTCCTGTTGGTTCCATAGATTTCTTTATTATTGTTGCTAAATTACCATAGTATAATTCTATGTAAAGTGGACATTGAAGAAGTGAAGGATCCAAAATCTACAAAACGTAAATTGATTAATTGGACTGCAGGGTTCTTTTGTCCAATTTGCTAAGAAACTAAGATCTAAAGTGAAATAAAATTATAGTGTTTGACGAGTTTTCCAAAATGCCCAAGATTTGCAATTTTAATAATCTTGTCTAAAGTCGTACCATTTTTCTCAAATTTTATGGTTCTTAGTTTCATTATGAAGAGACCTAGATCGTGCCTCCTCCCTTGGAAGAGATTGCACTTTAGGGAGATGACTTTTGCACTTCCTTATTGCACATTTTGGGATGCATTGAAGTAGGAAGCGATTTGCTAATTTGGAGCGAGCTTCACGATAAGAGATTTATGAACCAAAGATGGTTTGATAATTTCTATTACAATTTAACTTAAATTGTTTAATTTCTGTTACAATTTAATTTAAAATGTTTGCCTAGACTGATACGCATACCTATATGCTCCACCTTCCTTTACCCAGGTAGGCATACTTCCTTTGATACGCCCCGCCTGGTAGGCATACTTCCTCGCCCAGTGCCATTTCAGTTGTAAAGCCTCTCACGCTAATGGTTCCCTGTTTCTAGAATTATCCTTCCAAAAAATAGGTTTGAAACTCTTAAAATAACTTTAAAAAATCAATTTTAATAGTTGTTGAGCCTGTGTGAAAAGCTACGACGCTCAGGTGAGGATGAAACTATGTGCGAAAAGCTACATCTCTCGAGGGAGGATGAAACTGAGTTCATTATTTGGATATGGAAGTAAAAATAAATCCATAACGGGATAAATTTGCAGCATACTTCCTTTGATATGCCCTGCCTGATAAGCATACTTCCTCGCCCAGTTCCATTTTTGGATCCAAAGGCAGTTGTTTTTGAAGCCATTGCATGTGTATATAAAGGGTACACTATTCTTGTAAGATGGGTCTGTTGTAACGCCTCCCACACTAATGGTTCCTCATTTCTAGAATTATCCTTCCAAAACACAAGTTTAAAACTCTTAAAATAACTTTAAAAAATCAATTTTAACAGTGGTTGAGCTTGTGTGAAAAGCTACAGCGCTCGGGTGAGGATGAAACTATGTGTGAAAATCTACATCTCTCAGGGGAGGATGAAACTAAGTTCATTATTTGGATTGCAAGTAAAAATAAATCCATAATTGGAGAAATTTACTGTTTGTATTTCAAACTCAAAATGTTTTTATCTACTACGTTTAAAATGGATGTTCCACTAGGGTTAGGGTCTTCGCTAAGTGTTGAGATAATGGAAGGAATGCCTTTGGCATTCCTCATTAATTGAATTAACATACCTTACTTTATGGATTATATACGTGATCGAACCTACAGACAAATGATGAATATTATGTGGTGTCGGACCAATTTTTCAAGAATCTCTAGAAGTGTTTACATAATTTCCATGTAAAAATTGTCGAGCCTTGGTACAATATTTATGACAGGATAAGTAGTGTACATGCGCTCTCCTTCCTTGCAGACCACAAGCTTCGTCACTACATGAAAATTCCTCCACGTTGTATGTAGATGCTATTCTTACCTTTCATTTTTTAAAAGCTCCAACAAACATTCTGGTGCTAACTCGGTTTGATTTCCATGTAAAAATTGTCGAGCCTCGGTAAGGCATACTAACACTTTACATTCATCTAGATTAGTGAAGTTTTCATTTCAATAGTTACATATGGCCTGATAAACCTATTTATGATGCTCAACGAATAAGTAATAAATTAAACGAAGAAGTAAGCCATAGTCCAGTCCAAGTAAATCGGTTTCGGTTTGGCCTTGCCCACAAAGAACTGGAAATGTTGGGTGATTATGCCGTCCACCCTAAGGTTCCCAACGCCCTGACAATATCCCTTCAAGATACTGAAAAATTCTCTTGAAACTGAGAAAAAAGATAAATAAAACAAATCATACTTCCTTGAACGTAAGTGGCAATATGTTGATACTATATTTTGTAGAAATATCTTGATTCTTGTGTCCAATTAAGCAGTGTTATGCTTCAATGGTGTCATGTCACGAATAATTCATTTAACAATGACAAGAGTTTTGTTTGTTGATGTAATGTTAAAAAATATTAAATCACAACTCGTCTACATTTGAAAGCATAAGCAAACTCATAATTGAGAAATACACAATTGAAACACACCTAAAAACTATCCAAACAAATATAATCAATAGCATAAGCATCAAATTTCTTAGGTTCACATTCAATTTTAGTATAGAAATATGTTTTCAATAATGTTGTTGTACATCAGTGGATTATAGTTGGTAGATAATTGTTTTCACTATAAATAAACCAATCTAACAAAAAAACAAATTTAGTTTCAGTCAATAATGAACTACTTGTATTAGCAAAAGACATGAAATACTTAGGAACCACATCCAATATGCATAGCTCTATAGAAAAATTAAGTTTCAAGAGAAAAAATGAGGCTTTGATTAGCGAGTTTAAGGTATTCACATTTTTTTTCTTTTGATTTTTGTTATATTCTCCAATTCAGAAAAATCATATTTTTCAGAAAAAATTCCCAGAAAGAGACATATTTACATACCTTCAATTTCCACACTTTGGATGTCGGACTAAGAATAACACACTAAAAACACATCCTCCAACCACACAGTCACTTACATTCATAGTATGCCTCGGTTCCTTTACAAAAGTATCAGTCACTATTTTCAATACCCCAGGAATACAAAACCTAGGCCAACAACTTGAACCATGTGAATCTTAGCTATAATAACTCCTGCCTCAACCAAACCCTGCTCCCAGTGACCTTTCACACACTCAAGCATCACTTGTGATGGTTGTTCAAAATGGTCCCTCTACTTCTCCCTCTCATTCGTGCCTTTTCAGTGGGTTGTCACTCACATGCATAGTCATCCCTCCTTAGCCCGACCTTAGGTATACAATTGAGAAGTCCATGGAGAAGATGTCAAGCAAAAGATGGTCATAAGGAAGGCTTAATTAAGATTGAGACAACTCTTCATCCTGGGAGCAATGTTAAATTGATAACTATAACACCCTCAACTACATCCTCAACAACAACTAAATAGACAAGACTATATATTTTTCTCTTTTTTTTCCTCGGAAATATTCGCAATTTCATTTCTTCAAAAAGAACAAAATTACATTTGTAGATGCTTGACCTGCATATTACATGCCACATATATATACATAATAAATAGTTGTTAATCGCTTCAACAAACTATAAATTCACCAGAAAAAAACTTGCAAAACCTGTCACAAGACTTGTGATGCCTTCAACAAAATCGCATATAAAAACTGATCTAGTTTGTTCACTATGCCCCTGCTGCCGGTCCTTCATGGAAAGGTCTATGATAATGGCCACAAGGACCTTCAATCCCATGTTCTTCTATACACCATTGTCCCATACTCGGTTGCATGCCTTCTTTGGATAGCAAGAAAGTTGTCCCATTATGCTCCCTATAGACATGTTTGAAGGATAAGCTATCAAACAAATGGTTTAAAATGAGTATCTCCTTTAGAATTGGAAGGAGCCTCATAATATGACAACTCTGAATTTTTTTTTTCCAATTTAATATGACCATAAAATCGCCAAAAACTTGCAGTGACCAACACCCTTTCCCTAAGGTAAAGAGGAGAAGTAATTTTAAGGCCATCAATTTTGCAAAGTTGTTGCATCTCCCCCCAGGCCATTTGAAAGATAGAAGTAGTGTGTATCTATTAGGTTTAGTAAATCACCATCCCCCCCCCCACATAAAGACGGCTCCCCCTGTGAAGCTCCATCGAAAAAACCCCACGGTCTGGTATGATCGATTTTCTCAAATTGTAAATTCCTCACCCTCAGGCCACAACGCCCTTTTGGAAAGAAACTAAGGATTGCCAAGGCTTTGGGTAGCGATAGTTTCCGGGGTAGTTGTTATACCTTGAAAGATTGCTTTATTCCTCACAATCCATACTCCCCATGTAATGATACATGGAAGTTCTCTGATCCTTTTGGTAGCACGATCTTACACCCACCAATGAAAAACCCCTTCCATAGATTGTCCCCTCCAACTACAATTGAGGATCAATGACCGAGAAACATCCTCCCATATATTATGCACAAACCGACACCCCAAGAACAAGTGACAAACCGATTCCAACGAATCTTGGCATAAAATATACCATCTTGGACCATGAAATTGTCGCTTCTGTAAGTGATCACAGGTCAGGATCTTATTCTCTAAAATCGACCAAAACAAAATCTTTTCTTTTTCCGGGCACCTGAACTTCTAGAGTCGCTTCCACCACAAAACCACATCCCTATTATGTGACTCGATATTAAGGTGAACATAACTAGCCCTTTGCGTATATCTTCCAGATGGATGAAAGTCCCAAATCAACTCGTCCTCTCGAGCCCACAAACGAACATGAGACAACTTTAGTGCATGAGTATAGCTCACCCAATGGACACTCTTCTAAACATTGAGTCCCAACATATCCCCTAACATCCAACCTTGTTTCCAAACATTAGTAGTCACTAGGTCATCCACTTGATGGAGAAAAATGTGGCCTCGATCTGCTAACAACTCCCGCACCTCTTCATGAAGAAACAAATCCCTACCACATCCAACCCATGGATCCATCCCCAAGCGCACCTGCCTACCATTACATATCCTCCAAATGATCCCATTTCCCACTAGCGCATAGGCTTGCACCATCGCTTTCCACATTCTAGAGCTCCCATTCCGACTCTTGTCAGGGTTTCAAACCCATTCCAAAATGGAAAAATGCGCAATATACTTTTGTGTCACCACTTGCATCCATAAATTGTGTGTATGAATGAGGCACCATGAAACCTTTGTAGCCAAGGTTGTTGAGAACATGAAGATATTTTTGAGTCCCCAACCCCCCAATGCTTTTGGAATTGCAATCCTTTCCCAACGAACCCGGGCCATCATATTATAATCTTTGTTTCCCCGCCAGAGGAACGCAAAACAAAGTTTCTGAATTTTTTCCAATATACCTTTTGGGATCCAGGAAAGAGACAACCAGTAAACATGAATCACTTATAATACCGATTTTATAAGCACCAGACTCCCGACACGAGACAACCTGTTGGGCCCGCGATATGGTTAATTTAATGATGATGATTAGATCTTTTTTGGCCAATATTGTATGTGTATTTTCCTATTTTGAAGAAATTTTGAAGGATTTTTGTATTAAATCGCCGTGGCTCATACCAAGTACGTATGATTGATGTTTTATGATGGTTTTAAGTATAATTCAACATGTTTTAATGATTCCAAGAAGCTAATCCGTGTTCTCTGTCTCACAGGGGAAAATCATAGGTCGTTTTTGCATCCGACACTTTGTTTGGTACTCCATCCGGTACTCCATCTGGCACTCCGTTCTGCACTAAAACCATGGGCGATTTGGCGGTTATCATATCGACGACCAACGATGGGTGAATCAGAGACATGGGTTTTATTTTTGCTCGTGGCCTCTAGCTACTGAGCTTCTGACAACTTGGATTGGGTTGTTATGCTAGGTGTTTATTGGCTCACTTTGTTTCTAGAAGCCACCATTGGTTAAGACGTATTAAATGTGATTTACTTTTTTTAGAGGAGGTCGACCCTTCCAGTGGTCGACCTCTCAGCTTTTAAAATTTATAAATACCACAACAGTGGTCAAACAAGTGTGTTGTGAGTGAGAAATCCCCCTACAGATTAGCACTTAGGGTTTTATTATGCATGCAGAAAAGACCTAAAGATTCCTACTTTTTACCATCATCCCAGACCTAATCCCCATTATTCTTAAGAAAATACATAGTTAAGAAGATCAAGTGAAAATACCTTATTTTCGGCGTTTGATATCGATCCCTCTTCACGCTTGGTCGCTCTCTGACTGCAACTCTCCTCCCAAGGTTGACCTGCATTCACAAAGGACAAACAAATAACTCCACATGCATTTGATCTACAGATTAATTAGTTAGAGATTTAATCAACATGTACGTGATAAACAATGAAAATATCATATGGCGGGATGGGAAAAGTACTTGTTTATTATTAACTTCACTAAAGCAACTTACAATGATGAAGCCGACCACTGCTCCACGAACCTGGTCCTAGGCTCCTCTTTTATTGTGCACCAACTGCTAACACACTTGCTTCTCTTCTTCGTTGAAATCACAAAATGGTTGCAGAATCTTGGCAAAGGGGAATACGAATTCGGGTAGAGTTTCTTTACTATGTTTTTCCTCCTTTTGAATGGGACCCCTACCCTTTCTTTTATAGGCTAGAAGGAGCTAGGTATTTAGTTGAATGATTGACCATGCATGGTCGAAAGGTTTAGTTAACTTACCCAAAACTGTGTGTTTTGTCAACAACTTTCCATTTTTCGTGCTTTTGTAGGTACACGCAGGCTGTAGTGGGTCAACTAGAGTGTACACACGGGCTGTAGTGGAGCAGGGCGCGTGGGCCTTTAAAAATGGTGTTTTTTAGAAGAGTTGTTTAGTACTGGCTTGGAAAAGAAGGTATATGAAATGGTATGATGTCAGGTAAGTATGTCTGGTGCAAATTAGGGTTATAACAGATGCCCCCAAATGTGTGAGGTCAAAAGAGTATCTGATGACCAAAATACATTATCAATCTTTATCAACGTACCAAACTAGTGAGCCTAGGAACCAAAATTCGAGAGGTGCCATCTGCGAAATAAAAATTGTCTCACCGAGGTAGGCATACCCACACTCGGGATGAAATAAAGTCATGGATACCAGTCAAATACATTGTAGATCCATGTCATATAACTATATAAAGTGTAGCCATGAGAAATACACAATGGATCTATATCTCAAAATAAAAAAGATATACATGTCTAGTATCCATCTTCTAGAAGCTGATAAGGCCTGATGGCTGGAGATGATGTCTTCAGAGCTCGAGCATCAACTTCAAAATCTTCAAAACTTGGGTAGGAGTGTAATATGAGTGTACGACTTCGCTACCCAGAGGTCTTCGATGGCTCGTCGGTCATGGCCTAGAGGATCTCGTTGATCAGACTAGAGGCTTCATTGATTTTGAACAAAGACTTGATTAGACTTTCGAGATGGCCATGCATGAGGGAAAGAGACAAAATGCAGAGGGGCCGACTCAGGCTTGGTAAAAACTTCCCTTGGACAATAGCATGACAAATGATGAGACTCAGGGAACATGGTATTGACATAAGTTCACGATGCAGGAGGCAACGCAAACTCTCCATATGTTTGGAAGAATAACCAAACGGAGGAGGACACGGCTCTATGTAGTGAGAACAACTTCCTAAGGTCATATTAAATTCCAGAGCTTGACGAACAAATAGAAGGATGTGCTTTGTCCCACGACGACTCATTGTGATACCAATAAAAAGAAAATACTTTTCCCTTCCTCTTTTTGGGGTATATTTGATTTTTTTTGTCTTTTTCAATAATACTGGAAAGCTTGAAAAAGAATAAAAGAATGCTACGTTACAAAGGAGGATCGAGTGGCGCAAACATACTGGTTCCAAGTGTACGGAACACGGGGATGCTCAGGGCAAAGGGACATATGCAAGAAAAGGACACTCGGGAAAAATCCTCCAGGGGCCAAAGGTGTCAAGACGCAGAGGAAAAGTGCTACAGGGATTGCGCATAAGGCATGCTTTAGATGGTTCAGTTGAGAGCAACATGGAGCCGACATTTAGACCAAAGACGAAGGTATGAAAACGCCGTTAACAAGACACACAATGGTAACATCCTTTGATGTACTTTTAATGAGCCCAGAGAAGGTAAGCTCTGTGGTTTTTCATATTTAGAGAGTCTGAAAAAACATAAAATGAGACTTCGCTAGGGTACCTTTTTCGAAGATAGTCTAGTCGGCTCGAAAAAGGGGTAAACTAGCACCGACCAAACGTCTATTCAAAACCATTTTAACGAGTGTGATAAAGACAAGATCACTCGACAATTTTTTCATTTTTAAGGAGTGAAAAAAGCTTAGCTATGGACTCCGTCATAAATGTTCTTCTAGACCATTTTAACGAGTGTGAAAGAAAAATGTCACTCAACGATCTTTTCAATTTTAGGCAGTCTGAAAAGAGCTTAACCATGGACTCTGTGGGGGTTCCTTTTTCGTAAATTTAGTCCCTCAAGCTTGAAAAAGGGTTAAAATTATACCTAAGAGTACTCTTCTAGAGAACTGAGGCTCCTAGAGTATACCTTTGTTCGTACAGTTGACCATCCAAACCGAAAAAGGGGTAAACTACCGCTGGACATACATGCCTTCAAATTTCAGTTTAACGAGCGTGAAAGACAACAAGATCGCTTAGCAATCTTTTCATGTTTACAGGGTCTGAAAATGGCTTAAAAGAAGACCCGTTGTGGCTATGACTCATATATGAAACTGGTTCAAGTAGAGCCCATTGCTAGGCTCAGACCAAGAGTCTCTTCGATAGTCAACTTGGAAAGTCTCCCAAAAGGGAAGAAAATGAAAACCACGGTGTAAGTCCTCCCATGGTATAGAAACCGTAGTCATGACTTCAAGGATAGCCTCCTCTGAAGGCAATTCAAAATCCGAGAAATCACGCAAATGAGGGTCGACAGTCCCAAAGGGTGAAGTAAACTGGCCATACTCCATATGACGCTGGAGGTTCTGGCTAGGACTGGCAGAGTCTATCAGCGAAGAATCACGAGGGCTTGAGGATCTAAAAACAACGATATCAGACTCATAAGGATACTCAATCCCATTTGGAACAAGAGAGGGAAGCAAGGGTTCCCATGCCCCCATTGGATAAACCAATGGATCAATTGCTGAGACCAAGTCTTGAGAGGGAAAACATGATTTCACAGGTTCCTTCTCAGAAACAATTGAACATCGAGGATAAGACGCCACATAATTAACCTATGGCGGGGTGGAGTCTACATGAACACTAGGAACATATAAAGGGGTATCCTGAACTAATGCTGAATTAGGATGGTGATTACCAAATGCCAGCTGGTCAATAGTGACAATGTTTCCATTATGAGGGAAATACATCACTCAGAAAAGCGTAGACACCACAACGTTCATAGCATATACATAATCACGCCCGAGAAGCATATTGAAATCTGATGGGCCTTGCACCACTATAACATCAACAAGGACATTCTTCCCACCTAACGAGGAAGAACCCCCAAATATTCACTAGGACATTTGTTAAAAGCCAACAGCTCATGTGAAGCAGACACAATCTTGGGAGATCCCAAGACTTTCCAAACCGAGGACGATAAAATACTTGCAGAGGCTCCTTCATCCACAATACATCGATAAATGCTTGTTGAATTAAGTTCAACCCTTATTTGAAAGGGTGCGGAGGAAGGAAGATGAGGCTCAACAAGTTCATTGCAATCAAAGGAAACCATCCTAGGGCTTGGAGGGGGTGTGCTCGGAATGAACAGAATTCCCCCTTGTTCTGAAAGTATTGAACTGGAAATGCTAAAAGCATAGTCGGTAGACATGTCACTCCCCAAAAGAAGAGTGGGATCATTCGATGGCTGCATCGACATGACCACTTTCGCAACCAATGGTTGAATAGGCTACGGGACTACATGGTCTAAAGGCACCTCACCCCCCAAAAGAGGAGTGGGATCAATCGATGACTGCATCGGCATGACCACTTTCGCAACCAATGGATGAATAGGTTGAGAGACTACAAGGTCTAAAGCAACCTCACACCTCAAAAGAGGAGTGGGATCAACTGATGACTGCATCAACATGACCACTTTCTCAACCAATGGCTGAATAGACTATGGGGAAATCCAAGAAGACTCAGAATCAGAAGAGCTTGCAGATAGGGACTACAATCTTTGTACCTCTAGAATGCCAGGGCACATATGAGTAAGGTGATCTCCCTTGCAAAGATTACAAGGGAACTAGGCTTACTTCCTATCCGTCTAGGTTTCTCAACATAATCGATGCTCTGAGCATGACTAGCAGTGGCTAGTTGCACATCTCCAACATGACTTGCAGAGGCTGGTGATGGGTCGATAACTTGACTTGCAGAGGCTACAGACCTATTACCAGTATGACTAGCAGTGACTGGACTCTTTCCCCCAACATGACTTGCAGAGGGTGTGTGTGTGCCCCCAACATAATTTGTAGAGGCTGGGTGCTGGTCTTTAACGTGACTTGCAAGTTGCAGAGGTTGTCGACCGATCTCCAACATGACTCGCAGAGGTTGGTGATTTCTTATTCCTATTCTTCCTCTTTCTATTTCGTTTAGCCCTCCGGTTACTAGTAACTGTACTTTCACCAGAGGCGGGAGAAGGAGGAGGAGAAGACTTTGCTGATGAAGAAACATCAACAGGGTGCCCATGACTTAAGGTGCTTAACTGAGAAGCGTTAAGAGCAGTCGGGACATTTGGAATGGTACCCAACCAAACCGGTAGTCCCACATTCAACCCAAGAATGTACAAAGTGGCCATCAAAGGGACACCAATGTTTCCGAAGAAGGGAAAAGCACAAGAATCCCATTAAGAAGGGGTTCCTTGGTTGGTATGGTCGGGAAATTTAGCCATGAATATCTTATGCACAGGTTCTCCCCTTGCGGGATCGTTCAAATCCGTAAAAGTCTCACACACTGACTATGGCAGACCAGTGTTATCTAAACAACGCGTATAAAGAGGCAGCTCCACGTTCTTAACCGGAAGACCAAAAAGTCCTCGCGACCGACGGAGTGGGCGGTCTACCACCCTAGGTCAGAGACCCAAAACCACAACTTACTAACTCACTATGGAAAACTAGGGAGCACAGAGCACACACTAAAAGTTCCTAAAGGAAAATCAAGCAAATGACTAACTAGTTGGAAGAACAGTTACAACAACCAACACTAGAGAAACTTACCGATGCAAGTGCAACTCGAATATGGAAGCACCCTCCGGGTATAATCTGCAAAGCGTGGCCCCATGTCTTCCCTAGGTACTACGGTATACCCCCGCGGTCACCTGTGTAAGTCCTTAAAATAAAGACAACTAGGTTGCCAGCACGTGAACAATCACCAGGCGGGTATAGTCGACATTCGGGTGGACCGCAATGAGCAGGGTATCAAGCCCAAAACCTATCAAGGGTATCGAAATCAAGTGTTCCGGAAGATGACTGAGGACCTCGAATGGATTCGAGACTCACGAAGCTCCGTGGAAAATGCGATCGACAAAATCCCAAGACAAGTCCTCTATATGCGTTCCCCACTACACTTGGTCCGACTTTGGAGGGGTTATCTCCGCTACCTTTCCACACGTGACCTCGTGTTTAGCCCATGTGTTAGAGGGGAGTCCCGGATAACTTTCACGATACTGGACTTTTAACACTCCCTATCACAGAATCTTATGTATGTTTTGTAGCCTTGAAGAGTTTCCTCTCGAACCTAAATCAAGGCTCTAGCCTAGACTAATTGATGGACCCTACAAACATAAAGTCTGGTTGATTTTAATTAATCGTTAATTTTTTACAGCTTGTCTTAAGTCAAAGGTTATGAAAGTGAAACTAATGATGTTTTAGAGACGAAAGAAAAAATAAACGGAAAGAGGGAAACAAAATAACTTCTTCTCGACAAAATTTTAATAAACTTTTCAAACAAAAAAAAAAAAAGAAATTTTTCTGAGATCTTTGAACAACAGACTCAAAACAGGATTTCGCTCGACTACGAGCTACTTATTGTCCTAAGTAAACAACCAAGAACTTATGAAAGAAAAACGTTTCCTGTTTATTTATGCAAACCAACAACTGCTTAACCAAATCAAGAAATAAAAAAGTTATTTATTTATTTATTTAATGCTCGTAAAGAAAAAAGGGAAAATGACGACAAGTAAAGACCAAAAAAACTTTTGGCCTAAGCACATATCACAAAGAGTTACTGACAATAACACACAAACTGACGAAAGAAGACTCTCACACTTGTCTAAAAACCCTATGAAAGAAAAAATTTCGAGGAAAAATTTTTAATGAAAAAGAAAGCTATTGCTGTGATCAGACCTAGTTGTCGACCGCTATGACAGAGACCAAGAACCCTGAGAGGTATAACGTTTGACAAGGAAAAGGATCAATGCCTCTCCTTGAACAAAATTTTTCTCAACATGCACGCAGCTGACAATTCAACAACTAGCGTGTGCACGCGAGCTGTGTAAGGCCAGAGCACGTGTACACGCGTGCAGACCTTATGCAGGTCATGTGTACCTCTACAACTCTTCAAAAAATGAAAAGACAAGCAAGCAAGCACTGACAGAGACTATTGGTATTGAGAACCAGAATCTCTTGAAGACTCAGAAACTTACTTTGACAGAAAAGGAAAACAATTCCAGAAAATTTTCATAGAACAAAACCAATCTGAGGTGAAACCTAAGCTACAAACTGCAAAAAACTGAGACTAGAATGAGTTCTAGAAAACCCCTGAGAAGGATCACTTCTGACAGGGGAGAGGATGACTGCCTCTCTAATACAATTTTTCTGAACCTAGCCACGCTACTGTTACTTCATTAGCTAGCATGTCTACGCGGGCTGAATGAAGGTTGGGCGCGTGTACACACATGCAAGCCTTATACATGCCACGTGTACCTCTGTGACTTCCTGAAAAGAAAATACAACCAAGCAAAGAAAGTAGGGAGTACTCGTATGGAAGACCAAAATCCATACTAGCTCAGACTCTTGCAAAAACTCAGAAAAAAGGTGATGAAACCAATTTAAAACTACCAAAAAGTATCCCCAGAAAACCCGAGAGAAATCCCTAGTATGGTTGCCAATTTTGTTGTGAGTGGGAAATTCCCCTACAGACTATCACTTAGGGTTTTATCATGCATGCAGAAAAGACCTAAAGATTCCTACTTTTCACCATCATCCCAGACCTAATCCCCATTATTCTTAAGAAAATACACAATTAAGAAGATCAAGTGAAAATACCTTATTTCTGGCATTTGATATCGATCCCTCTTCACGCCTGGTCGCTCTCTGACTGCAACTCTCCTCCCAAGGCTGACTTGCATTCACAAAGAACAAACAAAGAACTCCACATGCATTTGATCTACAAATTAATGGGTTAGAGATTTAATCAACATGTACGCGATAAACAATGAAAATCTCATATGGCGGGATGGGAAAAGTACTTGTTTATTATTAACTTCACTAAAACAACTTATAATGATGAAGTCGACCACTACTCCACGAACCTTGTCTCGGGCTCCTCTTTTACTATGCACAAACTACTAACACACTTGCTTCTCTTCTTCGTTGAAATCACAAAATGGTTGCAGAATCTTGGGCAAAGGGGAATACGAATTTGGGTAGAGTTTCTTTATTATGTTTTGCCTCCTTTTGAATGGCACCCCTACCCCTTATTTTATAGGCTAGAAGGAGCTAGGTATTTAGTCGAATGACTGGCCATGGATGGTCGAAAGGTTTAGTTAACTTACCCAAAACTGTGTGTTCCATCAACAACTTTCCATTTTTCGTGCTTTTGTAGGTACACGCAGGCTGTAGTGGGTCAGCTAGAGTGTACACGCGGGCTGTAGTGGAGCAGGGCGCCTGGGCCTTTAAAAATGGTGTTTTTAAGAAGAGTTGTTTAGTACTGGCTTGGAAAAGAAGGTATATGAAATGACATGATGTCAAGTAAGTATGTCTGGTGCAAATTAGGGTTATAACAAAGTGTAGACGGATAGTTAAGCTTTGTTTTACCATTTTCAGACATTGTTTTCTAAAATTGTGTTTTTAATTTTAAACGTTGAAATCGTGTTGCTTGAGCTCGTGATTCATAATTCAAGCATATCCATGACCTGCTGGGGGGACCACTAGTGGTCTGGGTGAATATTCAGTCAATTAGCTTTTGAATTCACGTAGTGTAGTTGCCATTTCTTTCATTTCCTGTACATGAGTTTTTATTATCTTTATTTACTGTATAATTACTGTTCATAGTTTAATTGCTTCAGTTTAGTTTTGCAGGGTACTTATGAGGGATAGTGTTAATATGCAATGACCTTTTAATTAGTAGGAAGAAACTTGAAAGTTTAGATACTAACCCCTGTGTGTAATTAGATGATATTTAGAATTTCTATATGTTGAAATAGAGTTTAAAACAGAGTTAAAACATAGTATTTAGTTCATGGTTTCTTTGGCAAGTTTCGGTGGATGGATAGTTGTTAGTTTTAGTTTTCATTTCTAGTTTGCTTATCTAATTGCTATTTAGTTTTCTTATCTAGTTGTTATTTAGTTTGCTTATTTATTTTCTTGTTATATGCTGAAATAGAAATAGGATTTGATTTATGTTTTATGGGTATTTCCCTTTGCAATTTAATTTGTTAAAATATGATTAGTTTAATTTACTTTATGCAATTTCCATTCTAGATCTAGGTTGCAATTTTAATTCGAAGTTTGATTATTAAGTTTAGTTTTTAGTTATGAATCTCTAAGTAGTATGAATTTTCTTACACTAGCATAAAATGAGTTTGAATTTAATACAATAGTGTTTCTCAGATTGTTGATGATTAGTGCATGAATTGAAGAATCACATGTATTTGTAGGGTAGTTGATGTTGCTTCTATAATGGCTAAATTCTCATTAGATTGTCTAATTCATACCTTTCACTTTGCTATAAAAGTTAATATTGAGTTTATCCCTCTTGAGTTATCGTTAATTGTTAAATGCCATTGTGATATCATAAGACACCGGAGACATAACCATCAACACTATATTTGAGTTTTCTTGCTTTTATAGATTAGATGATAGTTCTCTTGCTTTGATAGATTAAAGAATAGTTTCTTAGCGTAGATTAAAGAGTAGTTGTTGATTACTTTTATTGTCATGATGCTTTGAATTTAGTAGATTAAGATCTCCTTTCGTAAATTATAAGTAATTATTAAGTTTAATTTAAGAATAGAGTTCACTTGCTTATTAGTTTGATTAGTTGCTTATTGAGTAATTTTGATTAGTTTACTTGATGTAGAAGTTACCATAGGTTAGTTAGTTGATTTCTTGCTTGTTTATTTGCTTTGATAGGGTAGTTGCTTGCTTGTTTATTTGCTTTAATAGGATAGTTGCTTGCTTGTTTATTTACTTACTTGTTGCTACTTATTGAATTTGAGTAGGTCAATTAAATTAGTTTGTTAGACTATACTACCTCTAGCCTTTCTGCCTTGGCACATATATTGCTACAACTCTAAGTTTACTTACCCCAGGTTGACAATTTAATTGAGGGTTTTTAGTGTTTTTTAGTGCATATAGAACACCCATCCTTTTTGGCACCGTTGCCGAGGAGTTGTCTCAAGGTAGGAAATAGTTAGGAAATAGATATCTTCTAAACCTTAGCATTATTTTGGTGGTGGGGGAACTTTAAGACGAGAGGTAAGAACCTGCGCATCTGCTATAGCAGTTTTCCCCAAACCCAATGGTAGTTTTTCTTTTTTTTGTTTTCTTTCATGAATAGACCCAGAGACCCAAAAGGTAGATACATTAAATCTAAATAAGATCTTTCAACCAAGGTTCCTTCCGACCTTTTTGGGGAAGGAACGTTCCACTCATAAGCTCCGCAGATCGATACCAAAAAATAGGAGCTAGCTCAACTCAGAGAGCTAAAGCAGTCTTTGAAGAGACTAACATAGGGAGCACTATAGAACAAAAAATTGAAGCATCAGTAATAGTGGGACAGGAGACAAGACCACTCGAGCCTTCCGTAGAACCAAACAATACAAACTTTGTTTTCTTACCACCATCAAGAGATCCTAACTTTGAAGACATCATAGACCCTGAACAGGTGAATACCTTGTTTGGTAGTTCAGCCAACATAATTGTCTCTCAAATTGACACAGAAAATTTGGCACCAATAACCTCAACCGACTCGAGTAGAGTCCCAGACACCCAAACAATAGGAATACCTTCCCATCAGAGGGATACCTTGTTCTCTTCAAGAATGAAACCACTTAAGTACTCTCTATTTGGAAACCAAACCAGTAAGGATGATTGAGAGGATCACAACAATGTAAGACACGGGATGAAGAAGAAGCTGGAAACCAAACCGAAACTACCTCTGGGTTTCCAATTTTGGACACCACCCCAAATGCCAATATGAAAAATATTCCCCTCTCAGCACTGCCCACCTTTTACAGTAAAAGCAGTGAAGATCTAAATACCTTCCTATTTGAGTTTGACATCTTGTGTAGGAGCTACAATTACTTACAAGATTCCCAAAAACTAAAACTCTTTCTTGCCACCCTCAAGGAATCTGCACTAAGATGGTTCATGGGGTTGGTAGAATCTAGTATTAGGTCTTGGGAATCCATGAAAGATATCTTCCTTAAGAAGTACTAAGACTACTGCAAGACCAAAGAGTCTCGTAATGACATCTTTAAAATCCAACAGTTAGAAGACCATATGGAACGGTTTGCTTATATCTCTCAAAAATCAAAATACCATGACCTTCTAGATGATGTAGTTAGGGCTCTTTTCCTTAAGGGAATTTCAGAGGAATACCTGAAGATACTTAAATTGATGGAATCAGGTGACATATCCCATAAACCATTTGCCTAAATCTGTGAAATGTGTAAGAATTAATCGAGGAGTAGAGCTAAAACATGAAAGAATGTTTGGGACCCTTATAATAGAAACTTAACTAGTTAGTTCAGGTGGTATCACAAGAGAAGAGGTAGGGAACCTTTTAGAGAACTTCAAGACATATATCTTAAGCACAATAGGTTTCCAATTGGACACCCTAAAAATAAAAAAGAAACAAGAGGAGGAAAATGCAGCAATGAGCCTATATTGCCCACGATGCAGGAGGAAACATTCCTCGAGGGAATTCCCGTTGGATAACATTTCAGTTTGTGGCTTCTACACAGAAGACCATTCAACTGAGAAATGTCCATCATTTCCCAGTTTTTTAGCCATATATAGGAGTGGGGATCTCAGGGAGTTCTTTCATGCGCCTAGGAGGCCATGGTAGCCTAGGAACCAACCCACATACCCATATCCACAATCTCAAGTTCCACCCTATTATCAACAACAACAGTGAAACTCACCAAGTTGGAAAAACTGGTCTACACAGTACCAACATCCTTGGCTTCAAGGATGGAGAGGAGGGCATAACCAAGGAAACCCTCAAGCTCCACCCGTCACTATGTCCAACCATCCTTACCCTCAGTTTCCACCGAACACTCTGCAACTTCTGCCAGGTTTTGTTCCACCACCTTTACCTCCTATTCCACAACAACAACCGCAACAATATCATAATGCAAGCTCCCCAAGACCAACACTATTACCGACACAACCAGTGCCCAATTCCAATAACAAGCCCACTTAACCTCTTCACAATGTTGAGATGCAGGCCTTCCCGACATATGTTATTACTCCTGTCCCACTACGGGAGATTCAACTAAGGTTGGGAAAAGTTCTGGATAAGCAGAGACCTTCAATAGTCATCCAGGAAGAAGAAGAAGAGGAAACCACCAAACAACCTACAGATGACACTAGGTGAGAAGATGTTATTATTCCTAAGAACCAAGAACCCAAGCTTCCCCAAAATGAACCTTCACAAGTTACAAAGGCCCCTCCTTATCCAGAAAGATTAGTAATCGAGAAACCTACCACCCGACCAGAATTTGACATCTTGAATGAATTGAAGAATATTTGTGTCAATATTCCCTTGCTACAAGCCATTAAGGACATTCCAATCTGCAGTAAGGTAGTCAAAGAATTGTGTATTAAGAAGCCAGGTAGGAAGCAGAAGGATCCTCCAATAGTGCATTTGATAGGAGAACTTTCTTAGTATATATCAGAGCAGCCTAAGATAACAAAATATGGGAACCCAGGAAACCCCGTAGTGACCATAACCATTAATGAGGTCTCCATTGGGAACACTCTCATAGACATAGGGGCAGCCATCAATGTTATGACCGCTACTACCTTGGAGAAATTACAGTTAAAATCTCTTTTTAGGCATACCCCAACTATTTTGGAATTAGCAGATAAGACCAGGGTTATACCTGAAGGAATTTTGGATGATATCATAGTTACTTTATCCTCATGGGAGTACCTAGTAGAATTTCTGGTCATCCACTCAAAGGATCCTACCAAAGGCCACCCCGTTATTTTGGGAATACCTTGGTTGGCCACAACCAATGCATTTATTGGCTGTAGAGAGGGAGAAATGACCATCTCAAATGGAATCTCTATCTAGAAGCTCACCATATACCCTCCAGCCCAACCTATCATGGAGAATATATGGTGGCTTGAATGTCCATACGAGAATGAAGACTGGGAAGAACCCGTGTTTCCAAGTGACCATGCTTGGTAACTTTAGGAGCACACAATGGAAAATGTGATAAACCAATTTATTTGTGCTATCACATATGTTGATTTTCCACAATATTTTCCCCAATTTGAGTACATATTCGGGGAAGAATTTCAAGAACAGTTGGACCCATACATTTTTTCTTCGACATATTTTTATCTTCAATATAGATGAGTCTGCCATGTCTTATACCATGCCATACGAGATTAGCCCAGGAAAATTTCTACATATAAACTCCGGGCTAGATGCAGACCAACAAAAAAAATTAGTAAGTATCCTTAAAGAACAATTAGGGGCATTCGCCTGGGAATACACTGACATGAAGGGTATACACCCTGACACATGCATCCATCACATACATACCTAGGGGGAAGTAACACCTATTAGGAAACCCCAGAGAAATATGAACCCAACACTCAAGGATATAGTAAAAGAGGAGATCCAAAAGTTGTTAAATGTCATATTTATTTATCCCATCTCCGACAGTAAGTGGGTATCCCCGCTTGTAGTGGTTCCAAAGAAAGTGACCAGGAAATGGAGAATTTGTGTTGATTTCCAGGATTTCAACAAAGCCACTCTGAAGGATTACTTTCCTCTTCCTTTCATTGACCAAGTTTGGATACCCTGTCTGGAAAGAAATATTTCTCCTTTTTAGATGGATATAGCGGGTACAATCAAATTCTCATAGCACCTGAGAACCAGGACAAGACCACCTTTACTTGTCCTTGGGGAACCTATGCCTATAGGATTTTACCATTTGGATTGTGTAATGCTCCTACGACATTTTAACGAGCAATACTAGGGATATTTGCTGATCTTATTCATGATTGTCTGGAGGTTTACATGGATAACTTCGCAGTTTATGGAAACACTTACCAGGAAGCCTTAGATAACTTATAAAAAGTCCTTATTAGATGCCAAGAAATGAACCTATCTCTAAGTCATGAAAAATGTAAAATGTTGTTGACTGAAGGAGTGGTTCTAGGACATCATGTTTCATCTAAAGGGATAAAAGTTGATCCTACAAAGATTGAGGTCATCGTCAGACACCCACCCCCCAAAACTCAGAAAGAGGTGAGAAGCTTTCTTGGACATGTCGGATACTACCGACGGTTTATTCAAAATTTTACAAAGATTGTTGCTCCCATGTTTGGATTGTTAATAAAAGATGTTGATTTTGCTTGGAATGAGCAGTGTCAAACTGCCTTTGAAACCCTGAAATCTAAGTTGTCTGTGGAACCAGTTCTTAGGGGGTCCAATTGGGCTCTCCCATTCCACATATCCATTGATTCCTCCGACACCGCAATAGGAGGGGTATTAGGGCAGAAAGAAGACCAACAGTCCTATGCCATTTATTTTGTGAGCAAGAACTTATCCCCAGCCGAGTTAAACTACACAATTACTGAGAAGGAATTCTTGACAGTTGTTCATGCTATTAACAAGTTTCACCACTACATCACAGGTTGCAAAGTATTTGTACACACAGATCATTCTGCCATTATATTTCTCATGAATAAACCCATAACTAATGGTCGAGTGACTAGGTGGCTCCTGCTATTGCAAGAGTTCAATATCACTGTGCTTGACCGACCTGGAAAGGAGAATTTGGTAGCTGATTTTCTTTCACGAATAACAAATGAGGATGATCATATTCCTGTAGATGATAGTTTCCCAGATGAGCACCTTTTTTCCCTCTCTGTAAATACCCCGTGGTTTGCGGATATGGAAAAATATATGGCTACTAGGAAGTTACCGCCTCATTTGTCACCTCATGAAAAACGTAAAATTATTATGAAAAGTGCCAATTACTCTTGGGTTGGTCATGAATTGTTTTGTACAGGTCCTGATTTGATTATTCGTAGATGTGTCCGAGAAGACGAGGTACCAGAAATCCTACGAAGTTGTCATGATGGACCATGTGGTGGCCATTTTTCTGACAAATGTACAACATATAAGGTGTTACATTCAGGTTACTATTGGCCTAACATTTTCAAAGATGCTGCCAAGTATGTGAGGAGTTGTGATAGTTGCCAAAGGATAGGAAGACCTACGTCAGCTGACGAAATGCCCTTGCATGCCCAATTTATGATAGAACCTTTTGAAAAATGGGCCCTTGACTTTGTAGGACCAATTTCACCCATGTCTTGTAAGAAAAACTATATTTTGGTTTGTATAGATTATGCCACCAAGTGGGTAGATGAAAAATCCCTATTCAGGGCTACATAAAAATCCATTGTCGAATTCATCTATGAAGACATATTTACCTGCTTTGGCGTCCCTCGTGAAATTGTTACAGACCAAGGCACTCAATTCACTTCCAAGCTGATGAGAGAGATAACAAAGAAATATGGGATTAAACACTATAAATCTTCTCCATACCACCCACAAGCTAATGGTTAGGTAGAATCTACAAAAAATGTTCTGGAAGCCATCTTAACCAAAACTGTTCAGTTACATCACCGGGATTGGGCTGATAGGCTTCCAGAGGCTTTGTGGGCATATTGGACCACCTGGAGAAACACCACCAAACATACTCCTTATGAGCTAGTGTACGGGAAACAAGTACTTCGACCAACATAATTCCAAGTAAGGACCTTCTGTATTGCTGAAGAATTGGGATTAAACTTAGGTGAGGCTCATAAACAATGAGCCCTACAATTGAATGAGTTGTATGAGATCATGCAAGATGCCATCCAACGAACAATGTTAGTCCAAAACCAGAGGAGCAAGTGGCATGACAAGTTTATTAAGAAGAAACACTTCCAACCTGGTGATTGGGATTTGTTGTTTGATTCCCAATTTGAAACCTTCAAAGGCAAACGTACCACCCGGTGGTTGGGTCCTTACGAGGTAGTCAATGTATATGATAATGGAGTTGTGAAAATCAAAACAATTGACGATGGACAAGTCTCCTTTGTAGTAAATGGACATTGATTCAAATTTTATCACAAGCCCATTTCCAAAGAAGATTTTCTACCGGTCATGTCAACTGACAAGGCATTGGCCTTAGTAGATGGGGAATTCCCCCCTTGTTCTTGAATGTTTTCTGAATTTTCTACTGTACATATGTAAATAATTTTGAATTTTGTTGATAAATAATTCTAGAGATTTCGGTAGGTATTTAGTTCACCAGGAGTAGATAGTTTCAAGGAAATATAAAAGAAGGATTTTTCTTCAAAATATTTCTATATTTGAACCTTGTTGTTTGCTAAGCATCAAATGAATAATGACTTATTGTAGTTAGCCATATTTTTGCAAAGATTTTCATCTTCTCTTTTTCTTAAGGCATTTTAAAAAAAAGCAGTTGCTCTTGAAAATATTCACCACTATATAAGGAAGTGATACCGTAACCATCAAGCTTAGAGGTCTCTCGTACAGTTTCCCCAAGAAACCTGAGTAAGTAAGTAAAGTATCTTTATTAAAGAGTAACAAGGAGGTCTGATTAGCTGTTAGTCATGGAAACATCACAATAACTTACAAAAGAATAAAGTGAGTTGAGCCTAAAAATACCTTTTTGTTCTTTCCCAATGGTACCATCCACTACACACTAAAATACTTGATTATATCATATCTTTAGTGTAGAAATTTCAATATAGATTATGTATTTCCTATATTCTCCTGATCTAACAATTATATACCACTGTTAAATACAAAATCACTTCTACAAATATTCTTACGGAATTTAAAACACAATTGCCAATTGCAATATCAAGAAGAAAGATCAATCACACATAACACATATGTTTTACCGAGAAAGCATAAAGCTAAAAACCCCACTATCATATATTATGTATATATCATGGATCATGAAACAATCTCATACAAAACTCTAATCCAAGATCTCTCAGTACAATATACAATCGTCTCACACTGTCATACAAAAATTGGCAAATGCATGTGCCAATTTATTGCCTCCAGACAACCTGCCTCCTCTGCGCAATCCCTGCAATGAATGAATTCCTCTTGCCTAGGATGCTCAATCCCCATGGGCACATCCAATGCGTGTGTGGTTGCATGAGTGCACCCACTAATGTCACAACTGATAGTCAAACTGTCCCTTTCACCTGTTATCTCAACTGGGTCTCCATTGGATCTGACATGCATGTAGTTAACAGTGGTAAATCTTCGGTTGCATGTGAGACCACTGATTGTGAATTAATTAATAATTAATTCACTGATATCTCACTAGTGTAAGTTGAGTTACAACTAGTACAACTGAGCTTAACTCACTTAACTAAGTTAAACTACTTTACAACTCACATAACTACACATCTAACTCTATTACAACTTCGAATCACTCAGTTAAAACTAATTCAACTTGCATGTCCCACCAACCAACCTTTGAAATTGGATTTCCTATAGCTAACTGATTTGCCACTTCAGTTAACTATTTCCAAGTGATCATTGAGAATAGATTAATATTTATTGTCCAACTATTATTAAGGGAGAATAATAGTCGACATACATCTATAAATAGAATTTTCTCACCATCTATAAATAGACATCATCTATAAATCGAATTTTCTCATCATCTAAAAATAGACTTCCACCTAAAAATAGCCTGAGGCTCCATCCTAGTGTAGGTGCATAATTTTCACTAGGATGTTCTTGTTGAATCTCAACACTCCCTCTCAACAAGAAATAGATTATCCTTCACCCCGATCTTGTCTCTATGGTATTCAAATTTTCTTCTGGTGAGTGCCTTCGTCGGTATGTATGCATCCTGATCTTCCGTAGGAATGTACTGAAACAACATGATCTTCCGCTGCACACAATCTCTGATATGATGATACTGGATATCTATATTCTTATATATATCATGAAACACATGATTAATCGAGAGTTTAAAGCAACTCTGATTATCACAATGAATCACTGTCGGATCTAAATGAGAACCAAACAAACCAACCAAGATCTTTCTCATCCAGATAGCGTCACATGCAGCTTGACTTGCTTCCATGTATTCCGCTTCCGCTGAACTGAGTGCCACAGATCTCTATTTCCTTCTTTACCAAGAAACAACTGTAGATCCGATACTAAAGATCCCCCCTAATGTGCTCTTTTTGTCCATTGGGATGCCTGCCCAATCTGCATCCGTGAAGCCATGCAACTTCACCTCATCCGTCTATCTGTACCATAATCCATACTTAGATGTGCCCCTCAGGTATCTCAGGACATGCTTACCCGCCTTCCTAAAGATCTTGGTAGGCTTAGCCATCACTTGACTCAGCTGGTTAACCACATAGAAAATGTACTGTCTCATGTTCACTAGATACATTAGCGAACCCACTCACTGTCGATAGACAATAACATCCACTACTTATCCAGAAGTAGCGTCCTCTTTCTTCTAGTTTCCTGGAAGAGGAGTATCCATGGGTTTGCAGTCCTCCATGTGAAACTTACCCAGTATCTCCCTTGCATACTTTCCTTGAGACACAAAAAGTTCACCATCTCGCTGCCATATTTCCAATCCAAGGAAATAATGAAGGATGCCCATACCCTTCATCTCGAACTCCTTTGCAAGGTCCTCCTTGCATGAGTGTATCAACTTCTCATCACCAGTCAGTATTAAATCATCAACATAAAGAACAATGATTAAAAGCTTACCCTCCACCACTGATTTGTCGACCGGTATTGGGACAATTTCCCATGCATTGTTTTTGACAATGGAGTCATACTCCTCCACCATTGCATTAACCCAAGTGAGATCCTGCACTGCTTCCTGAAAGGAAGATGGTTCAATCACAATACATTTTCTCATGAGAGTCATGTATCCAGTAAATCGATCAGGAGACTGTCTCTGTCTGTGCTATGAAAGAGGGGCTCCTACATTATGTGTAGCATCTAGTCTCAATCTATCAGCTTCCGTGGTGTGCTTTCTGCCATTTATGATGGATGGCTCTGCATGAGTGGCTTCCTCCACTCCATGAACCTCCTCATGTGGCTGATCCACATCTTGAGACTCATCTTTGGGAACCAACAGTTCCCTCTCAAGTGACAACCGCATGGCTTTCCCGTCATCAAATTTTATATCCCGTCACATAACAATCATTTTACTGTTAGGAAAATACACACGATAATTATGGGGTGTTTCTTTGTACACCACAAATATCCCAACTTTAGCAATTGGCTCCAGCTTCTTCTTGGAATTCTTGGTCACATGCACATAAACAAATGAGCCAAAAATCTTAAAATGAGAAACATTAGGTTTCTTACTAGTGAAAGATTCTTTAGGTGTACTCATTCCAAGTACTCTCTGAGGACAACAGTTTTTCACATAAACCGTAGTGTTGCATGATTCTTCCCACAAATGCATTGGTAGGCCCTGATCATGCAACATCGCTCCTGCTGCACCCACGATCGTTTTGTTCTTCTTCTCCATGACCCCATTTTGCTGTGGGTTATGAGGCGCTATGAATTCTCTTCGAATTACTTCTTTGATGAAAAATTCTTTGAATTAATTATAGATGTATTCTCCACCATTATCGCTCCTCAGAGTGTAATTTTTAAACCTGTGAAGTAAAGAAATGCATATAGATTCTTAAGCAAAACAAAATTTACTCAATGACTCATTCACATAGTACACAAAGATTTATACCGGAAACCCTCAACCAAGAAAACTTTTCTTATATTCATTATACCGAATTTCACCATTCAATATACAATATATACAATGTTTTTAGGTATTCCGTAGATAGCAAAACCCTAATCCCTAAAATCGGGATTATTTTTAGTAAATCGCTAAAAATAGCAAAAACTGCCCCCAAAAAATTTTCAGGGCTCTGCCCCGAACCCCGTCAACATTGGGCTATGCCCAGTGTTGAATGCTATGCATAACCAATGGGGAGCATACTTGCCCCCCCCTGGGACCCCCCTCGGAAAGCGTCTGGAGGAATCGTCAGACGCAGTTGTCATATCTGACGTGCCCACACACACACATGCAAAGAATATAACACATACCCAACACAGAGCCTGCACTTGCTTCCTCGACTCTTTCTCCACCAATGCTTTAAACTCACATAACTTTGAGAATGTTTGATCCTTCTTGTGCATGAAGAAGATCCAACATTTATGAGAAAATTCATCAATAAAAATAACATAATACTTATGTTTTTTTGTTGAAGCAATCGAGAATGGTCCACACACGTCTGTGTGAAGTCTCTCTAGGATCACCGAAGCACGGTTATCCTTTTCATGAAAGGTGGAATTTACATACTTTTCCATGGTGCAACCCTTGCACTGATATAACTGAGCAAGTGTTCCCATTGGAAGTCTAGTAGATATTTGTTGCATGCTTTTCAAGGCTCCATGATGAAGATGGCCTAATTTCTTGTGCCATAATTCGCCCTCATCCCGACTCACAACTTTTTCTGCCTTGCCCATCATGGTAGCGCAGCCATCTACCTCCATCTTGTAGAGATTCTTAACTTGAATCCCTATCTTATTGACTTGACACATTGTTTTATGTCGCAGGAAATCTTTTCCATTGCTGAAAACAACGTCATAGCCTTTGTCCTCCAACATTGTGAATGAGACCAAGTTTTTCTTCAGAATTGGAACATGCATAACATATTTCAATTGAAATGGTTTACCTGACTCCCTCTGAAAGGTAATGGTACCAATGCCAGTCGCACTGTATCGTCCATATTCACCCATCTCTATATGCATTTCGAGATCTTTCTCCTCCAAGTCGCTAAAAATCTCCTTATCTCCCGTCATGTGGAAGGAAGCGCCACTATCCAAATACCACACCGATCCCAATTCACTTGACGCCATGCATGTGATCAAGGAGAAGTCAAGTTAAAATTGAGAGGCAAGGGCCTCACCAACTGTAGCTCCAACAACCTTCTTGTTCTTCTTCTTCTGCGGACAATTAGTAGTGAGATGCCCATGTTCGTGATAGTGAAAACACTTCACTTTGGAAAAATCCATCTTCTTTCCTTTAGACTCGGATTTTGAATGGAATTTATTCCCCTTCCCTTTCCTTTCCTTGGAAGCCAAATCACAATCCTCTTCATCATCATTCTTTGATGAAGAGTCATCTCTGGTGTTCCGCCTAAACTCCTCCTGCACCAAATACGATCATAGTCATTCCCAATCTGGCAATTTTTTCCTTCCATTGACAAAGTCTTGATAACTGCGCCAATTCTTGGGAAGTCCTAGGAGATCCAAACTCATGAAATCATCATCAATGACTATTATTCCCACACTCCCCATCTCATCCCGACATTGGAAAAACTTCATGAGATATTTTGGAATGGGGTCGCCCTTCTCCATCTTGATCTTCCTGGGTTTATCTTTGAGCGCCAATTTCCTATGGTCGCTGCTATTTTGGAATAGACCCATCAAAGCATTCCACATTGCATATGGTGTGGCTTTTCCGTGGAGACTTGAGCTAATGTGGTCTTGTACTCCCTCCAACATGATCCTCCTCACCTTTGCCACTTTCTTTTTCCATGTATCAAGATTTGCAGCATCTGCAACATCTGGCTTAGGAACATCTTTGTCAATGAATTCCTTCAAGCCATTGTCTTCAAATACTGCCTCCATCCTGTCCTTCCAAGCAATGTAGTTCGATCTTCCCTCGAGTGCATACTCTAACCTCAAGCCATTGAAATCCATTTCGATCTTGAATCAGCTGTAGCACGAAGAAAGTCATTATGCAAATTCAAATTCTATCCAATCACAAACTCAGCTTCTGCAATTTTCTGTGCTCTGATACCATGTAGAAATTTCAATACAGATTACGTATTGCTTGGATTCTCCCAATCTAAAAATTATATGCCACTGTTAAATACATAATCACTTATACAAATATTCTTGCGGAATTTAAAACACGATTTCCAATTGCAATATCAAGAAGAAAGATCAATCACACATAACACATATGTTTTACTGAGAAAGAATAAAGATACAAACCCCACTATCATATAGTATGTATATATCATGGATCATGAAACAATCTCATACATAACCCAAGAGCTCTCAGTACAATATACAATCGTCTCACACTGTCATACAAAAATTGGCAAATGCATGTGCCAATTTACTGCCTCCAGACAACCTGCCTCCTCTGCGCAATCCCTGCTGATAGAAATCCCTGCAATGAATGAATTCCTCTTGCCTAGGCCGTGCAATCCTCATGGGCACATCCAATGTGTGTGTGGTTGAATGAGTGCACCCACTAATGTCACAACTGATAGTCAAACTGTCCCTTTCACCTGTTATCTCAACTGGGTCTCCTCTGGATCTGACATGCATGTAGTTAACAGTGGTAAATCTTCAGTTGCATGTGAGATCACTGATTTTGAATTAATTAATAATTAATTCATTGATCTCTCACTAGTGTAAGTTGAGTTACAACTAGTACAACTGATCTTAACTCACTTAACTGAGTTAAACTACTTTACAACTCACATAACTACACATCTAACTCTATTACAACTTCTAATCACTCAGTTACAACTAATTTGACTTGCATGTCCCACCAACCAACCTTTGGACTCAAATTTCCTATAGCTAACTGTTTTGCCACTTTAGTTAACTATTTCCAAGTGCTCATTGAGAATATGTTAATATTTATTGTCCAACTATTATCAAGGGATAATAATAGTCGACATACATCTATAAATAGAATTTTCTCACCATCTATAAATAGAATTTGCTCATCATCTAAAAATAGACTTCCACCTAAAATTAGCCCGAGGCTCCATCCTAGTGTAGGTGAATAATTTTCACTAGGATCTTCTTGTTGAATCTCAATATCTAGATAGGCTACATCCACTTAAGTACCCCTTACATCAGGAAAATCACAAAGGAATATATATAATAGAAATTCATCCTCTAACATAAATACCATCCCAATAAAAAGAAAGAAAAAGTTGTTTTTAGAGATGCCCCCCCATATTCTTGCATAAAGCAATCTTATACTAAAATATTAAAACATGGAGGGCCAGTCTCTGAGAGTGTAAGAGGCTAACCCACCGGGATACTGAACAGGTCTGCTGGCAGCCAACACCGGCCTATGGTATGACTAGGTAAACCTGCCAGAGTATTGAACATGCTTGCTGACAGTGGGCCATTCTACCTAGAGAGGATGATAATCTGACAAAAAATAAATAAGAAATTTAAACTTGTCCTGTTGTATGACATTACTTGTAGACAAAGCTAACATGAAGTATGTATGGTTAAGCTAAGGTTAAGGAACTCCATAAATTTTCCATTGGGAACTAACTTTGAGACTATCTTGAAACTCTCTCCCCTACCTCTTCTTATCTATATATAAGATCTCTTATCCTATAGGTGGGGCCATCTTCTAACCGTCTCGTCAGACCAATCTGTGAAATTTATCTCTACACTTAACAAGCTGTAAATCTTTGGCTATTGGGAGAACTGATTGGTTTCCTATATTTTTGATTGTGAGGTGTCACAATACTTAGGTGTGGGGGAGGGGTTCTGGAGTTGACAAATGATAACATTGCCTAGAAGAAGTAGATATTTATAAAAATTTATGTGTATTGTTTTCATGATACAGGTTATTACATCAACAATCTTTTTATTTTTTGAAATGCTAATTCCCTGTGTGCTATAAATTGATGTACATATCCTTAACAAACCACTTTATTGGTTTATTTTCGTTACAGACTGTTCATTGTAGAACTGAAATTACATGTTTTATGCGAGTGGATCGAGTAAGCATGGTGGAAAAATAAATAATAATGGAACACTCTGCCTCTGCTCCTATTCACTATGAATGCCAAAATCATTCTAAGATTGCAGGCTATCCATTACAGGAGGTAAAAATGCATTTCGCACAGAGGTACCATATGGAGTTCCATATGGAGTGCCATATGAGGTGGCAGAGGAAGTGCCATATGAAAATATACACCAGTAACTGTCCAAAATTTCAGGTAACCAGGAATCAATGGGATTTATTTGAATTAGTTCATGGAAATTAAGATTGAATGATGAAACTTAGACATTTTCATGATCAAATGTCCAAGTCAAAAGACTTGGACATTGATCTAACTTCTTATCGTTATGATTACCCCCAAAACATGCCTTCAAATTCGAAATCGACGCTCACACATGGAAACTCGTGCGTGTACATTCATTATGAATGCAACAATTTCCACCCTAGGCACACTCATAAACAGCGGGATCTCTCAATTGGGTTATCCCATTATTCCTCACACTCGCCTCTACTCATTTGCGTTCTCCCCTGTTTTAAACATGCTCAACCTCTGTTCATTTCATTCCCCTGTTTAATTGCACTCGACCTCTGCTCAATCGTGCCCTTCCTTGGCCTGATTGCACCCATCCTCTGTCAGTTTTTTCCTCTATCCATTTATCCACACTGTCACGATGCCCAAACAGTATGAGCCATCTTCCTACGTAGACCTCTTCGCCATCCTTGAGTTTGCACAATGCAGGGAAGTGTTTTTGCACGCAGGCTGGGGGGCGTTTTTGTCCCACTTGCGGGGCCACGACGATGGCATTTCAATGCAATTTTCCCTCAGTTTTGATGTAAAGACAACGTGCATGGGGTATCTCACCTTTGGGGTCTCAAAGGAATATATAGCCGCAACCACAAAGCTTCCAAGAATTGGGGATAGATGGTTTAAAACCACTAGTTGCTATGATCGAGCTATTACAGGGTTTTCAAACCAAAATCTTAGAACATCTATGGAGCTAAAGGATACTCCAAGGAGTGGATAAAATAGGAGCTAATTAACCCTCTCATATTCATCACTAGGTTGATCACATGTGAAGGTAGATATTCCACCTTTAAATCTTGTCACTTTCGATTGTTAGCTCACTTTCAGTTCAATAAACCATTGAATTTTTCCTTCTACTTTTTAAAGAGCTTGGAGAAGATGTACTCTCAAGTGAGGAAGAATGTAACCAACCCCCACAATAGCCTCTTTCACCATGACCTTATCAAAATACTCATCTTAGTCGAAATGGAGAAACAGGGGAAAACTTGGGATGAGCTCATTTACCAATTTGCAATCCCTCACTTGACAATCAAGACTATAAAAAAGACACTTGATCTAAGGACTGTTTCTCCATCCAAAACCCACTCTCCGAAGACTCCAAACCCTCCTGCACAAGCCATTTCTTTACCAGAACAAAAATCCAAGAAACTTGTTGAAACCCCTGCAGCCTCATCGGGCAAAAAGACCAAGAATCCTATTGCTAACCCCCCGATGCCTTCAACATCCCTTGATCCTACACCTAAACAACTACAAGAAGTAATTCAACAAGACTTTCCCGCAGTCCCCACAAATAGGAGAGGAGCTAATTGATTTAATAGAGGACCCTTTCAAAAGAGTACCCGGAGCACAAGAGGAAAACCTTATGCAAAACCCCTGACCACTTTGAACCCTATCCAAGTGTCCTCCGATCTCAAAATCCCTCACAAAAGACTTAGGGAAGTGTCTACAAATGAATTGAAGCCTCAAAGAAAGACAAAATACGAACCTACATCTCCTCATCAACCCCCTATTACTCCTACCTCACAGATGCGTACCCCATATCCTAAGAATGATAGACACTCTACATATTTCAAGGGATCTAATCCCTCCTACGAGATATCTGATCCTTCTCCAGCCATTGAGAAGTTATGACAGGAAAATTTTCAGCTGCTGCAAAAATTCGAAGAGAAGAAGACTTTGGACAAACATCTTCACCATGAAAATGCAATCCTCCAAGCAAAGATGAATTTCGTTCAATGATTGGTTGACGAGATGACCAAAACCAATCGCAACCTCAGGGCACAATTGAAACAACACAAGAGGCACAAGATAAAATCTTCATGGAAAGAAGGAGAAGCTTCTAAAGCTGATCCTTCTCAGCAAACTTACTGCTTAGTCATGTGGGGCAATTCCTTTTTGTTTGCAGTGGGACCCACAAAATATTAGGTGTGGGGTTAATGTTGGGCCCACGATATGGTTAATTTAATGATGATGATTAGATCCTTTTTGGCCAATATTGTATGTGTATTTTCCTATTTTGAAGAACTTTTGAAGGATTTTTGTATTAAATCGTCGTGGCTCATACCAGGTACGTATGATTGATGTTTTATGATGGTTTTAAGTATAATTCAGCATGTTTTAATGATTCCAAGAAGCTAATCCGTGTTCTGTGTGTCACAGGGAAAAATCACAGGTCATTTTTGCATCCGACACTCTGTCTGGTACTCCATCCGGTACTCCATCCAACACTCTGTTCGATACTTCGTCCTGCACTAAAACCATGGGCGATTTGGCGGTTATCATATCAACGACCAACGATGGGCGAATCAGAGACATGGGTTTTCCTTGTGCTCGTGGCCTCCAGCTACTGAGCTTCTGACAACTTGGAATGGGTTGTTATGCTGGGTGTTTATTGGCTCGCTTTGTTTCTAGAAGCCACCGATGGTCAAGACGCATTAAATGCGATTTATTGTTTTTAGAGGGGGTCGACCCTTCCATTGGTTGAAATCTCAGCTTGTAAACTTTATAAATACCACAACAATGGTCAGACAAGTGTAGAAGGATAGTTAAGCTCTGTTTTTCCATTTTCAGACATTTTTCTCTAAAATTGTGTAAAACTGTGTTTTTAATTTTAAATGTTGAATTCGTGTTGCATGAGCTTGTGATTCATCATTGAGGTGTAGCCACAACCTGATGGGGGACCCACCAATGGTTTGGGTGAATATTCAGTCAATTAGCTTTTGAATTCACATAGAGTAGTTGTCATTTCTTTCATTTCCTGTACATGAGTTTTTATTATCTTTATTTACTGTATAATTACTGTTCATAGTTTAATTGCTTCAGTTCAGTTTTGCAGGGTACTTATGAAGGCTAGTGTTAATATGCAATGACCTTTTAATTAGTAGGAAGCAA
>ML812571.1:39103-55751 GCA_009831015.1 Picea engelmannii
CTCCATGTGAAACTTACCCAGTATCTCCCTTGCATACTTTCCTTGAGACACAAAAAGTTCACCATCTCGCTGCCATATTTCCAATCCAAGGAAATAATGAAGGATGCCCATACCCTTCATCTCGAACTCCTTTGCAAGGTCCTCCTTGCATGAGTGTATCAACTTCTCATCACCAGTCAGTATTAAATCATCAACATAAAGAACAATGATTAAAAGCTTACCCTCCACCACTGATTTGTCGACCGGTATTGGGACAATTTCCCATGCATTGTTTTTGACAATGGAGTCATACTCCTCCACCATTGCATTAACCCAAGTGAGATCCTGCACTGCTTCCTGAAAGGAAGATGGTTCAATCACAATACATTTTCTCATGAGAGTCATGTATCCAGTAAATCGATCAGGAGACTGTCTCTGTCTGTGCTATGAAAGAGGGGCTCCTACATTATGTGTAGCATCTAGTCTCAATCTATCAGCTTCCGTGGTGTGCTTTCTGCCATTTATGATGGATGGCTCTGCATGAGTGGCTTCCTCCACTCCATGAACCTCCTCATGTGGCTGATCCACATCTTGAGACTCATCTTTGGGAACCAACAGTTCCCTCTCAAGTGACAACCGCATGGCTTTCCCGTCATCAAATTTTATATCCCGTCACATAACAATCATTTTACTGTTAGGAAAATACACACGATAATTATGGGGTGTTTCTTTGTACACCACAAATATCCCAACTTTAGCAATTGGCTCCAGCTTCTTCTTGGAATTCTTGGTCACATGCACATAAACAAATGAGCCAAAAATCTTAAAATGAGAAACATTAGGTTTCTTACTAGTGAAAGATTCTTTAGGTGTACTCATTCCAAGTACTCTCTGAGGACAACAGTTTTTCACATAAACCGTAGTGTTGCATGATTCTTCCCACAAATGCATTGGTAGGCCCTGATCATGCAACATCGCTCCTGCTGCACCCACGATCGTTTTGTTCTTCTTCTCCATGACCCCATTTTGCTGTGGGTTATGAGGCGCTATGAATTCTCTTCGAATTACTTCTTTGATGAAAAATTCTTTGAATTAATTATAGATGTATTCTCCACCATTATCGCTCCTCAGAGTGTAATTTTTAAACCTGTGAAGTAAAGAAATGCATATAGATTCTTAAGCAAAACAAAATTTACTCAATGACTCATTCACATAGTACACAAAGATTTATACCGGAAACCCTCAACCAAGAAAACTTTTCTTATATTCATTATACCGAATTTCACCATTCAATATACAATATATACAATGTTTTTAGGTATTCCGTAGATAGCAAAACCCTAATCCCTAAAATCGGGATTATTTTTAGTAAATCGCTAAAAATAGCAAAAACTGCCCCCAAAAAATTTTCAGGGCTCTGCCCCGAACCCCGTCAACATTGGGCTATGCCCAGTGTTGAATGCTATGCATAACCAATGGGGAGCATACTTGCCCCCCCCTGGGACCCCCCTCGGAAAGCGTCTGGAGGAATCGTCAGACGCAGTTGTCATATCTGACGTGCCCACACACACACATGCAAAGAATATAACACATACCCAACACAGAGCCTGCACTTGCTTCCTCGACTCTTTCTCCACCAATGCTTTAAACTCACATAACTTTGAGAATGTTTGATCCTTCTTGTGCATGAAGAAGATCCAACATTTATGAGAAAATTCATCAATAAAAATAACATAATACTTATGTTTTTTTGTTGAAGCAATCGAGAATGGTCCACACACGTCTGTGTGAAGTCTCTCTAGGATCACCGAAGCACGGTTATCCTTTTCATGAAAGGTGGAATTTACATACTTTTCCATGGTGCAACCCTTGCACTGATATAACTGAGCAAGTGTTCCCATTGGAAGTCTAGTAGATATTTGTTGCATGCTTTTCAAGGCTCCATGATGAAGATGGCCTAATTTCTTGTGCCATAATTCGCCCTCATCCCGACTCACAACTTTTTCTGCCTTGCCCATCATGGTAGCGCAGCCATCTACCTCCATCTTGTAGAGATTCTTAACTTGAATCCCTATCTTATTGACTTGACACATTGTTTTATGTCGCAGGAAATCTTTTCCATTGCTGAAAACAACGTCATAGCCTTTGTCCTCCAACATTGTGAATGAGACCAAGTTTTTCTTCAGAATTGGAACATGCATAACATATTTCAATTGAAATGGTTTACCTGACTCCCTCTGAAAGGTAATGGTACCAATGCCAGTCGCACTGTATCGTCCATATTCACCCATCTCTATATGCATTTCGAGATCTTTCTCCTCCAAGTCGCTAAAAATCTCCTTATCTCCCGTCATGTGGAAGGAAGCGCCACTATCCAAATACCACACCGATCCCAATTCACTTGACGCCATGCATGTGATCAAGGAGAAGTCAAGTTAAAATTGAGAGGCAAGGGCCTCACCAACTGTAGCTCCAACAACCTTCTTGTTCTTCTTCTTCTGCGGACAATTAGTAGTGAGATGCCCATGTTCGTGATAGTGAAAACACTTCACTTTGGAAAAATCCATCTTCTTTCCTTTAGACTCGGATTTTGAATGGAATTTATTCCCCTTCCCTTTCCTTTCCTTGGAAGCCAAATCACAATCCTCTTCATCATCATTCTTTGATGAAGAGTCATCTCTGGTGTTCCGCCTAAACTCCTCCTGCACCAAATACGATCATAGTCATTCCCAATCTGGCAATTTTTTCCTTCCATTGACAAAGTCTTGATAACTGCGCCAATTCTTGGGAAGTCCTAGGAGATCCAAACTCATGAAATCATCATCAATGACTATTATTCCCACACTCCCCATCTCATCCCGACATTGGAAAAACTTCATGAGATATTTTGGAATGGGGTCGCCCTTCTCCATCTTGATCTTCCTGGGTTTATCTTTGAGCGCCAATTTCCTATGGTCGCTGCTATTTTGGAATAGACCCATCAAAGCATTCCACATTGCATATGGTGTGGCTTTTCCGTGGAGACTTGAGCTAATGTGGTCTTGTACTCCCTCCAACATGATCCTCCTCACCTTTGCCACTTTCTTTTTCCATGTATCAAGATTTGCAGCATCTGCAACATCTGGCTTAGGAACATCTTTGTCAATGAATTCCTTCAAGCCATTGTCTTCAAATACTGCCTCCATCCTGTCCTTCCAAGCAATGTAGTTCGATCTTCCCTCGAGTGCATACTCTAACCTCAAGCCATTGAAATCCATTTCGATCTTGAATCAGCTGTAGCACGAAGAAAGTCATTATGCAAATTCAAATTCTATCCAATCACAAACTCAGCTTCTGCAATTTTCTGTGCTCTGATACCATGTAGAAATTTCAATACAGATTACGTATTGCTTGGATTCTCCCAATCTAAAAATTATATGCCACTGTTAAATACATAATCACTTATACAAATATTCTTGCGGAATTTAAAACACGATTTCCAATTGCAATATCAAGAAGAAAGATCAATCACACATAACACATATGTTTTACTGAGAAAGAATAAAGATACAAACCCCACTATCATATAGTATGTATATATCATGGATCATGAAACAATCTCATACATAACCCAAGAGCTCTCAGTACAATATACAATCGTCTCACACTGTCATACAAAAATTGGCAAATGCATGTGCCAATTTACTGCCTCCAGACAACCTGCCTCCTCTGCGCAATCCCTGCTGATAGAAATCCCTGCAATGAATGAATTCCTCTTGCCTAGGCCGTGCAATCCTCATGGGCACATCCAATGTGTGTGTGGTTGAATGAGTGCACCCACTAATGTCACAACTGATAGTCAAACTGTCCCTTTCACCTGTTATCTCAACTGGGTCTCCTCTGGATCTGACATGCATGTAGTTAACAGTGGTAAATCTTCAGTTGCATGTGAGATCACTGATTTTGAATTAATTAATAATTAATTCATTGATCTCTCACTAGTGTAAGTTGAGTTACAACTAGTACAACTGATCTTAACTCACTTAACTGAGTTAAACTACTTTACAACTCACATAACTACACATCTAACTCTATTACAACTTCTAATCACTCAGTTACAACTAATTTGACTTGCATGTCCCACCAACCAACCTTTGGACTCAAATTTCCTATAGCTAACTGTTTTGCCACTTTAGTTAACTATTTCCAAGTGCTCATTGAGAATATGTTAATATTTATTGTCCAACTATTATCAAGGGATAATAATAGTCGACATACATCTATAAATAGAATTTTCTCACCATCTATAAATAGAATTTGCTCATCATCTAAAAATAGACTTCCACCTAAAATTAGCCCGAGGCTCCATCCTAGTGTAGGTGAATAATTTTCACTAGGATCTTCTTGTTGAATCTCAATATCTAGATAGGCTACATCCACTTAAGTACCCCTTACATCAGGAAAATCACAAAGGAATATATATAATAGAAATTCATCCTCTAACATAAATACCATCCCAATAAAAAGAAAGAAAAAGTTGTTTTTAGAGATGCCCCCCCATATTCTTGCATAAAGCAATCTTATACTAAAATATTAAAACATGGAGGGCCAGTCTCTGAGAGTGTAAGAGGCTAACCCACCGGGATACTGAACAGGTCTGCTGGCAGCCAACACCGGCCTATGGTATGACTAGGTAAACCTGCCAGAGTATTGAACATGCTTGCTGACAGTGGGCCATTCTACCTAGAGAGGATGATAATCTGACAAAAAATAAATAAGAAATTTAAACTTGTCCTGTTGTATGACATTACTTGTAGACAAAGCTAACATGAAGTATGTATGGTTAAGCTAAGGTTAAGGAACTCCATAAATTTTCCATTGGGAACTAACTTTGAGACTATCTTGAAACTCTCTCCCCTACCTCTTCTTATCTATATATAAGATCTCTTATCCTATAGGTGGGGCCATCTTCTAACCGTCTCGTCAGACCAATCTGTGAAATTTATCTCTACACTTAACAAGCTGTAAATCTTTGGCTATTGGGAGAACTGATTGGTTTCCTATATTTTTGATTGTGAGGTGTCACAATACTTAGGTGTGGGGGAGGGGTTCTGGAGTTGACAAATGATAACATTGCCTAGAAGAAGTAGATATTTATAAAAATTTATGTGTATTGTTTTCATGATACAGGTTATTACATCAACAATCTTTTTATTTTTTGAAATGCTAATTCCCTGTGTGCTATAAATTGATGTACATATCCTTAACAAACCACTTTATTGGTTTATTTTCGTTACAGACTGTTCATTGTAGAACTGAAATTACATGTTTTATGCGAGTGGATCGAGTAAGCATGGTGGAAAAATAAATAATAATGGAACACTCTGCCTCTGCTCCTATTCACTATGAATGCCAAAATCATTCTAAGATTGCAGGCTATCCATTACAGGAGGTAAAAATGCATTTCGCACAGAGGTACCATATGGAGTTCCATATGGAGTGCCATATGAGGTGGCAGAGGAAGTGCCATATGAAAATATACACCAGTAACTGTCCAAAATTTCAGGTAACCAGGAATCAATGGGATTTATTTGAATTAGTTCATGGAAATTAAGATTGAATGATGAAACTTAGACATTTTCATGATCAAATGTCCAAGTCAAAAGACTTGGACATTGATCTAACTTCTTATCGTTATGATTACCCCCAAAACATGCCTTCAAATTCGAAATCGACGCTCACACATGGAAACTCGTGCGTGTACATTCATTATGAATGCAACAATTTCCACCCTAGGCACACTCATAAACAGCGGGATCTCTCAATTGGGTTATCCCATTATTCCTCACACTCGCCTCTACTCATTTGCGTTCTCCCCTGTTTTAAACATGCTCAACCTCTGTTCATTTCATTCCCCTGTTTAATTGCACTCGACCTCTGCTCAATCGTGCCCTTCCTTGGCCTGATTGCACCCATCCTCTGTCAGTTTTTTCCTCTATCCATTTATCCACACTGTCACGATGCCCAAACAGTATGAGCCATCTTCCTACGTAGACCTCTTCGCCATCCTTGAGTTTGCACAATGCAGGGAAGTGTTTTTGCACGCAGGCTGGGGGGCGTTTTTGTCCCACTTGCGGGGCCACGACGATGGCATTTCAATGCAATTTTCCCTCAGTTTTGATGTAAAGACAACGTGCATGGGGTATCTCACCTTTGGGGTCTCAAAGGAATATATAGCCGCAACCACAAAGCTTCCAAGAATTGGGGATAGATGGTTTAAAACCACTAGTTGCTATGATCGAGCTATTACAGGGTTTTCAAACCAAAATCTTAGAACATCTATGGAGCTAAAGGATACTCCAAGGAGTGGATAAAATAGGAGCTAATTAACCCTCTCATATTCATCACTAGGTTGATCACATGTGAAGGTAGATATTCCACCTTTAAATCTTGTCACTTTCGATTGTTAGCTCACTTTCAGTTCAATAAACCATTGAATTTTTCCTTCTACTTTTTAAAGAGCTTGGAGAAGATGTACTCTCAAGTGAGGAAGAATGTAACCAACCCCCACAATAGCCTCTTTCACCATGACCTTATCAAAATACTCATCTTAGTCGAAATGGAGAAACAGGGGAAAACTTGGGATGAGCTCATTTACCAATTTGCAATCCCTCACTTGACAATCAAGACTATAAAAAAGACACTTGATCTAAGGACTGTTTCTCCATCCAAAACCCACTCTCCGAAGACTCCAAACCCTCCTGCACAAGCCATTTCTTTACCAGAACAAAAATCCAAGAAACTTGTTGAAACCCCTGCAGCCTCATCGGGCAAAAAGACCAAGAATCCTATTGCTAACCCCCCGATGCCTTCAACATCCCTTGATCCTACACCTAAACAACTACAAGAAGTAATTCAACAAGACTTTCCCGCAGTCCCCACAAATAGGAGAGGAGCTAATTGATTTAATAGAGGACCCTTTCAAAAGAGTACCCGGAGCACAAGAGGAAAACCTTATGCAAAACCCCTGACCACTTTGAACCCTATCCAAGTGTCCTCCGATCTCAAAATCCCTCACAAAAGACTTAGGGAAGTGTCTACAAATGAATTGAAGCCTCAAAGAAAGACAAAATACGAACCTACATCTCCTCATCAACCCCCTATTACTCCTACCTCACAGATGCGTACCCCATATCCTAAGAATGATAGACACTCTACATATTTCAAGGGATCTAATCCCTCCTACGAGATATCTGATCCTTCTCCAGCCATTGAGAAGTTATGACAGGAAAATTTTCAGCTGCTGCAAAAATTCGAAGAGAAGAAGACTTTGGACAAACATCTTCACCATGAAAATGCAATCCTCCAAGCAAAGATGAATTTCGTTCAATGATTGGTTGACGAGATGACCAAAACCAATCGCAACCTCAGGGCACAATTGAAACAACACAAGAGGCACAAGATAAAATCTTCATGGAAAGAAGGAGAAGCTTCTAAAGCTGATCCTTCTCAGCAAACTTACTGCTTAGTCATGTGGGGCAATTCCTTTTTGTTTGCAGTGGGACCCACAAAATATTAGGTGTGGGGTTAATGTTGGGCCCACGATATGGTTAATTTAATGATGATGATTAGATCCTTTTTGGCCAATATTGTATGTGTATTTTCCTATTTTGAAGAACTTTTGAAGGATTTTTGTATTAAATCGTCGTGGCTCATACCAGGTACGTATGATTGATGTTTTATGATGGTTTTAAGTATAATTCAGCATGTTTTAATGATTCCAAGAAGCTAATCCGTGTTCTGTGTGTCACAGGGAAAAATCACAGGTCATTTTTGCATCCGACACTCTGTCTGGTACTCCATCCGGTACTCCATCCAACACTCTGTTCGATACTTCGTCCTGCACTAAAACCATGGGCGATTTGGCGGTTATCATATCAACGACCAACGATGGGCGAATCAGAGACATGGGTTTTCCTTGTGCTCGTGGCCTCCAGCTACTGAGCTTCTGACAACTTGGAATGGGTTGTTATGCTGGGTGTTTATTGGCTCGCTTTGTTTCTAGAAGCCACCGATGGTCAAGACGCATTAAATGCGATTTATTGTTTTTAGAGGGGGTCGACCCTTCCATTGGTTGAAATCTCAGCTTGTAAACTTTATAAATACCACAACAATGGTCAGACAAGTGTAGAAGGATAGTTAAGCTCTGTTTTTCCATTTTCAGACATTTTTCTCTAAAATTGTGTAAAACTGTGTTTTTAATTTTAAATGTTGAATTCGTGTTGCATGAGCTTGTGATTCATCATTGAGGTGTAGCCACAACCTGATGGGGGACCCACCAATGGTTTGGGTGAATATTCAGTCAATTAGCTTTTGAATTCACATAGAGTAGTTGTCATTTCTTTCATTTCCTGTACATGAGTTTTTATTATCTTTATTTACTGTATAATTACTGTTCATAGTTTAATTGCTTCAGTTCAGTTTTGCAGGGTACTTATGAAGGCTAGTGTTAATATGCAATGACCTTTTAATTAGTAGGAAGCAATTTGAAAGTTTAGATACTAACCCCTGTGTGTAATTAGATGATATTTAGAATTTCTATATGCTGAATAGAGTTTAAAACAGAGTTAAAGCATAGTATTTAGTTCATGGTTTCTTTGGCAAGTTTCGGTGGATGGATAGTTGTTAGTTTTCATTTCTAGTTTGCTTATCTAATTGCTATTTAGTTTGCTTATCTAGTTGTTTTTTAGTTTTCTTGTTATATGCTGAAATAGAAATATGATTTGATTTATGTTTTATGAGTATTTCCCTTTGCAATTTAATTTGTTAAAATAGGATTAGTTTAATTTACTTTATGCAATTTCCATTCTAGATCTAGGTTACAATTTTAATTCGGAGTTTGATTATTAAGTTTAGTTTTTAGTTATGAATCTCTAAGTAGTATGAATTTTCTTACACTAGCATGGAATGCATTTGAATTTAATAGAATAGCGTTTCTCATATTGTTGATGATTAATGCATGAATTGAAGAATCACATGGATTTGCAGGGTAGTTGATGTTGCTTCTATAATGGCTAAGTTCTCATTAGATTGTCTAATTCATACCTTTCACTTTTCTATAGAATTTAATATTGAGTTTATCCCTCTTGAGTTATTGTTAATTGTTAAATGCCATCGTGATATCACAAGACACCGTAGACATAACCATCAACACTATATTTGAGTTTTCTTGCTTTTATAGATTATAGGATAGTTCTCTTGCTCTGATAGATTAAATAATAGTTTATTATCGTAGATTAAAGAGTAGTTGTTGATTACTTTTATTGTCACGATGCTTTGAATTTAGTAGATTAAGATTTCCTTTCGTAAATTAGAAGTAATTATTAAGTTTAATTTAAGAATAGAATTCACTTTCTTATTAGTTTTTGCTTATTGAGTAATTTTGATTAGTTTACTTGCTGTAGAAGTTACCATAGGTTAGTTAGTTGATTGCTTGCTTGTTTATTTGCTTTGATAGGGTAGTTTCTTGTTTGTTTATTTGCTTTAATAGGGTAGTTGCTTGCTTGTTTATTTACTTACTTGTTGATGCTTATTGAATTTGAGTAGGTTAATTAAATTAGTTTGTTGTTGTTATTGCTCATTAGATAGATTAAATAGATAGTTTTCTTTTGCTCATTGTAATGATTAAGTTAATTTTCTTTAAGTAGGGTTTCCATTTGCTTTCCTAGGAAAATCCATTGATCCTTTGTTCAAAAGTTACTTAAGGTAAATAGTTTTAGTTACTTGATAGGGTTTGATCATTAATAGCCTTTGCTTGAATAGATTAGTTCTAAGATATCCATTTCCTTAGTTAGACTATACTACCTCTATCATTTCTTCCCTTGCACATACAATGCTACAACTCTAAGTTTACTTACCCCAGGTTGACAATTTAATTGAGGGTTTTTAGTGTATTTTAGTGCATATAGAACACCCATCACAACCACCTATGACTACAAACTTGTAAACGTCGGTATAGATTTGCAAGAATCCATAACCAATCTCCTTTCCTATAGTCATTAGGTTTTAATTCAAATCCAAGATACTTCAAACCGACATCTAACTCCATCACCTGAAAGGGGAATTTAGACACAATGTATCAACATCCCCCTCCTCAAGATTGAAACATGAGATTGTTTATTTTTTGCATTAACCTGCATACTAGATGCTCTTTGAAGAAGAGCCATCCCCTCACAAATCTTATCCATGTCTCTCCTAGAAACATCGCAAAAAATGAGTATGTCATCGACAAAGAGCAGGTGTGTAATATACAATACTTGGGAAATGGGGATGCCTTTGAAATTCCCCAATCGTTTGGCCTCAAGGAGGAAGCGACTTAATCCTTTAGCTACCAACAGGAAGAGGAGGGGCGACAAGGGACAAACCTGTCTCAATCCCCACTATGAGTGAAAAAATGAGCTTGTTGCTCCATTGATCAAGACAATGAAGGAAACTGAAGAAATACACGACATAGTCCATTTGATGAAGTCGATGCCAAACCCCAAATGTGTCAAAACAATTCTTATATATAACCAACTGACTCTGTCATAAGCCTTTGACAGATCAATTTTCACCACCACTCCCTTGAGCTTCTTTGTTTTGAGACTATGTAGCCCTTCTTGAGCAAACCCTATGGCTTCATGATTTTTCCTTCCATCAAGAAACCCAAATTTCTCACTCGAGATAGTCCTTGAAAAGATTCCTTTGATCCTCCTAGCAATAATATTGGAGTTGATTTTATACAAACAATTACAGAGGGATATGGGCCGAAAATCATCAAAAGAAGCAAGATTGTCTGACTTGGGGTTGAGAGCTAATAAGGTCTTATTGATCGGACCATGAACATACCATGCTTCCTTTGTTTCTTCAATCACCCTCAAAATATCTACACCTATCAAATCCTGAAACCCTAGATAGAAGTCGATTGTCCATCCATTAGGACCTGGGATCTTATCTCTATGAAAACAATGTAATATTGCCGATAGTTCTTCAATAGTCACAAAACCATCAACATTCTATTATCATACTCCACCCACAAACCAAGGAAAAAACTGTAACATCCCGCTCTGGCGCACTTAGAAAACCTATTCTTTGAGGACACTTGCTCGCAAGTGATCTGGATTTTTATGATGATAAAACATTTATCCTTGATGATGATGCGTTATGATAGATGACATGATGTTTTACTTCTTTGAAATAAGCAGGTGCTATTGACTCAGTTTTATTGAGTGTGCAGGGTTTTTGACCTGGAGGATGCAAAGGCATCGACGAAACCCCTTGGACTCCGAATTGAGTCAGGGAGTGTGCTATTTGAGTTGATATATTTACTGTGATGTTTCATTGATTTGATGATTTGATGTTGACATTTCTGACATGATTGTTGATGATGCAGGCTGATGATAGCTTGCCGACCAGACTCACATATGGAGTAAAGGGGCCACACACGATTTGCAGAGAGGTTGAGGGAGAGGGGTGGACAACAGCCCTGCCACCACCTACTAGCACTCCCGCTGTGGCTCGAACTGTAGGTTAACGATTACCTAGTTCAAGAGGATCCACGATGCCGTGAGGGCAGACTGCGACAGTCGCTCACGATGATTCTAAGGGGCACACAATAAGGCGAGGGCCTTATTCCTTAGAACCCTTAGTCTCTCACAAGTTCACCTGTAGGAGTGTTGACTCCAGGGGTTATAGATGTCTACCAATCAGTCCAGTTGGCGAGTGGCACCCTTGGAGCACGTGGTGCATCCTGAAGGGCACGTCGCACAAAAGAAACACAAGAAGCGAGTGGCACCCTTGGAGCACGTGGTGCATCCTGAAGGGCACGTCGCGTAAAGGAAATGAACGAGGCGAGTGGCACCCTTGGAGCACGTGGTGCGTCCTGAAGGTCACGTCGCATTGATGTGGATGAAGGAAACAAACCTAAATAGCCCTAAGACAATAACGCCTTAAGAAATTCTTAAACAACTTCCCTAACCCAGTGTCTCCCAGTTCAGAATCTAGTACTAAGTCTAAAACTTTTAGGGTAAAATCTTAGTCTAACCCTAAGAGCAGACCCTGGAATAAAAATAACAAAAGAAACAAAAAACCCACCTAAGTAATAGTTGGGTCTTCATAAAATTCTTGGGGCGATGACGAGAGTAAGATTTAAAGCAAATCTAATAGTTTTAAAATTTCACAAGAAGAAATTAGTTCCTAACTGGTGGGAGAATGACATCACCTATGTAGTATAACATAAAGAAAATTCCAAAAAGAAAAAAAAAAACCAAAAAAAAACTAAGACCATTATCCTCTCCTTATCCTTGTCTACATTATTAAACTATCCTCCATCACCTTAATCTTCCAGTATCCATTTCCCATTTACATGTCCATTTCACATTACTAAATCACCATCCACCCCCTTAATTTCTCATTATTCCTCTTTTAAGTAATACATCTGCTTTTCCCATATACATGTTTGTCATCACTCTAATCTCTTCTTAACCTATATATATATATATATATATAAAGGATAAATTAAAATGATAAATAACATGCTTGTAAATAGGAAAAATAAAGTAATATATATATTATAAACAAATTGACGTGTATTCCATAATCTCTAATTTACAGAAAAAGAAAATAATTTATGGAGAAGGGTAGGGATGAGTGAAACTAGTAAAAGAGAGAAATTTTTAGGGTTTCATTAAAAAAAACTAAAATTTATTATGATTTAGGGTTTAAGAGGCATAAAAGAAAGGAGGAAGGGAGAAAGAGGGGATTTGCTATGAGGTATTGTTATGCTGCCAAAATTGCAAACTGGACTGATTGCTTGTGAGGAGTTGGGGATTTTCTCAGCTGATTGAGTGGTAGCTCAGCCTTGGAGGCGAGCTGGGAAGCTAGGTTACTGTCTGGACTGTGTGTGGCCCCTTTGTGGCTCGTGGGGCTAAGGGGGAAGCAGAGTACCTCTAGCGTTTGGCTGGGAGGTACCGATTTAGTCTCTACGGTCGGCAAGCAACAAGGCAACGGAGCGGCACGGAGCACAGGAGTCATTGCGGCAAGTAACAAGGCAACGATATGCTCATGTACTTAGTAGAGTAGAGTGATTAGTTATTTACTGCTGAGATTATGATTGTATGGATGTAAAATGTCATTTCCTCATCCTTTAAACTTTGCCAGGAAAAAGGGGGGGTATTTTCTGAAGATTTTTGTTTTTATAATTAGTACAGTTTTAGGGTTTCTGGCATTTTGTTTATGGGTGTTTTTTCACATTTTCTATGGGCGTTGAACTTCTTGGGCGTTTGCATTCACGACCATTTTACCTTGCAACCCAGAATTCGTTTTTACATTCTGCCGAGGGCGTTTTTTTCTATTTCCTGTCGGTGTATTTACATGTCTGCGTTTTCATCGATTTAAATTATCAATTTCTTGGCAGTAAAGTCGTACAGGTCTGCATTTTAAATGGAATTATTGGTATATGTTGGGCGCTTAATGGACTGCGTTTTGATGTTATATGTCGGGCGTTTACTGGTCTGCGTTTTACTGGTATTTGTTGGGCGTTCGTTGGCATCGCTGTGTTTTTTATTTATTTATTTATATAATCGCTCTGCGTTGTGTTGTATTTAGCTGGGAATGCCTACGGGTTCCCACCCGTAATCTCTGTCGTGTTTTGGTCTTTTTCTTCATCCCCAAGTTATATCCGTGTGCTTTGTTTTCTTGTCTCCCCTTTTTTTTTTCTGCGTTTCCTGGGGCCACAGATCCTTGCCCGTTTACCCTTATTTACTTACTGGCAGCGAGCTGATAGCTGCGCTCAGACGGTGACAGGGCCGCATTCATGGCTGAGTGTGGGTGGCGTGACTGTGTGTTGGCCGTACCCTGGGCAGCTGTGCCGGCTGTGCAATTTAACCCTCACAATTATAGTGTATGCCTGGAGGTGCGCTGACGGCATTCCTGGTGATACAAACAATGCATTCATTAATGTATGAGTTCCAAAATGTAAATTAAACCAGGTAGAATTGCAATTTTAACAACGGTTTTATTTCATAACTTGACTCCAATGATAACTGAGACTTGTACCTGGCTTATCCTTTCAATCATTTTAAATTGTTATTTAGCCTTCTAAAAAGATTGACCCATTATGGAACCTTTTTAATTCATGGGCCTGGAAACTTCAATGACGCCTTAACTTCAACCATTTATTTATATAAAGTACCTCTTTATCTCATTGCCGAAATCTTGCGCAAGCTATTAACTTCACCCTGATCCTTGTAGTTATAAAAGTACTCTATCTTCTCGTTGAAGAAAATTTACTTATGACATCCCTTGCCGGATAGGATGCAGGATAACCTCTTCCTTGCCATATTTAAATATTATGGAAAAAATAAATACCTTAGATATGTGTGAATCTTCACGCTCCTAATACTTTAGAATCATTAATGTAGGGAGATGAATATTAAAATGTTGTCATTATAGAATGCTAGTTCACATTCTATATTTAAATGCTGCAATAGATTATAGAATGTTGGATTTAATATTAAATATTAATGCTGTAAAGCAAGATTGATGTGGTCATTTAGACTGTCAGTTCTCATTCTATATTTAAATGTTGCAATAGATTATAGAATGTTGGATTTAATATTAAATATTAATGTTGTAAAGCAAGATTGATGTGGTTATTTTAGACTGTCAGTTCTCATTCTATATTTAAATGCTGCAATAGATTATAGAATGTTGGATTTAATATTAAATATTAATGCTATAAAGCAAGATTGATGTGGTCAGTTTAGACTGTCAATTCCCATTCTATAATTAAATGCTGCAATAGATTATAGAATGTTGGATTTAATATTAATATTAATGTTGTAAAGCAAGATTAATGTGGTCATTTTATAATGTCAGTTTTCATTCTATAAATAAACACTGTAATCGATTATAGAATGTGGTATTTAATATTATATATTAAATGTTGTAATGCAAATTTAATGTGGTCATGATAGAATGCCAGTTTTCATTTTATAATTAAATGCTCTAATTAAGTATAGAAGGTTGTATTTAATATTAAATATTAAATGTTGTAATTAAGATTAAATGTTGCAATTAGAGAATGCTAGTTTTGTATATTTAAAGATAGAGTCATTGATATACTGTTCTTAATCATGTGAGAGTAAGGATCCTGCAACATAAACTAAAAGGTGATGTGCAGATTAGAAATTTATCCTTGTAATGTGGTGGGTTACTAAATTGCAAGGTTATTGAATTATTATGTCATGGCATTAGTACCTTGCTGAAGTCTCTTGTCATTACAATATGTGCGGAATAATTTCAATATAATGTATCGATAATTATGTAAGGGCAGGCTTAGTTCAGTATAAAATAAATCGAAAGGTTAGTTCTTGTAAATAAAACAAAGGGTTAGTGTTGATATCATATAAAACGTAATAACATTGCCATTTTATTAAAAAGCTAAGGAATCTTAGTGTTTGACGACTTATAAAATGAAGGGTGCCCTGAACTAAATACCTTAACCTTTAAGATTTAGTAAATGAGGAAAGTTGTTCTTTTAAATAATGTTGAACCTGGGGTATTCGTTGTTGGAGTCCTTCATGTCGCGTGCTTTTCGTAAAGGACGTAGTCTCTCTTCTTGTTGATGTTGTACTTGATAGTAATCAGTTGGTTGCTTGGTCGATTTGTGTCAGGCGGGATATAGACACCTCTTGTTGCTTAGTATATATGTCTGTGTGTACTTTCTGAATAAAGAATCCAGTGCCGTATCAAGAGTCTCAGGCCCTTTAAAGGCAGGGTTTCCACTCTTGCGACACACCTGACAGAGATTACTAGTTTCTGCCTGAGCAGTTGGCCAGGAGCCTATCTGACCTTCTCTCTCTCCAGATCAGAGGACTAAGATTAAACGCCCTTCTTTTCTGTGCAGAAATAGTAAACTCTACTGTTGGATTCTTCCATCTGTGACTGTGCTGTACATAACACCCAGTGTCGTTTTCTGCTTACAGTTGCTAGTTGTACGCCTTATGTCTAGGGGCATTTTATTGCTTGTTGTTACTGTGGTATGTTGTATGTCGTCTTGTTGTGTTCGTCTTGCTTGTGCCTTGTTCGTGGTCGGGATACTAGTTTCTGCCTGAGCAGTCGGCCAGGAGCCTATTTGACCTTCTCTCTCTCCGGAGCAGAGGACTAAGATGAAACGCCCTACTTTCCTATGCAGAAATAGTAAAATCAACTGTTATGGATTCTTCCTTATGTCCATGTCGTTTATATGCTTGCAATTACTTGTTGTGCGCCTTGTGTTCTCTTGTTGTGATCATCGTGGTTGCGTCTTGTTAGCCGTCGGGTGGCGACGTAGAGTCAAGTGTGTCTGTTTCCTCTTTACGCACGCGCACACTTTTTAAACAAAAATAAATAAATAAATAAAATTTTTGCACCTGCTACAGAGTTGTTGTCATAACGAGGAGGAGTGTTACAAAAACAGAGCAATCCGAACAATATCCTCAATAGATGTACCTCCCTGAACCTTGAAGAGAACCTGGAAATGCTCCACTCCCATCCTAGATAAACCTTCAAAATACATTACATATTCTCCCCTACCACTGTTTAATTCCCAAATGGTATTTGGCAATTTTCTACCCTTGGCACAGGCCTGAAAGTATTTAGTGTTTTCATC
>ML812571.1:102632-114086 GCA_009831015.1 Picea engelmannii
TCTTCATGAAGAAAAAAATACCTACCACATCCAACCCATGGATCCATCCCCAAGTGCACCTGCCTACCGTTACCTATCCTCCAAATGAGCCCATTTCCCACTAGCGTATAGGCTTGCACCACCGCTTTCCAAATTATAGAGATCCCATTTCGACTCTTGTCAGGGTTCCGAATGCATTCCAAAATGGAAAAAGGCGCAATATACTTTTGTGTCAACACTTGCATCCATAAATTGTGTGTATGAATGAGGCACCATGAAACCTTTTCATTCAAGGTTGTTAAGAATAGGAATATATTTTTGAGTCCCTAGCCCCCCAATGCTTTTGGAACTCCAATCCTTTCCCAACGAACCCAGGCCATCACATTATAATCCTTGTTTTCCCGCCAGAGGAACGCAAAACAAAGTTTCTGAATTTTTTCCAATATACCTTTTGGGATCCAGGAAAGAGACAACCAGTAAACATGAATCACTTCTAATACTAATTTTATAAGCATCAGACTCCCAACGCGATACAACCACCTATGACTCCAAACCTATAAATGTCAGTCCAACTTTACAAGAAGCCATAACCAATATCCTTTCCTATATTCATTAGGCTTTAATTGAAATCCAAGATACTTCAAACAAGCATCTAACTCCATCAGCTGAAAGGGGAATTTAGACACAATGTATCAACATCCCCCTCCTCAATATTGAAAGATGAGATTTTTTTATTTGTGTGCATTAACCTGTATACCGGATGCTCTTTGAAGAAGAGCCAGCCCCTCACAAATCTTATCCATTTCTCTCCTAGAACCATCACAAAAAATGAGTATGTCATCGACAAAGAGTAGGTGTGTAATATACAGTACTTGGGAAATGGGGATGCCTTTGAAATTCCTCAATCGTTTGTCCTCAAGGAGGAAGCAGCTTAATCCTTCAGCTACCAATGGGAAGAGGAGGGGCGACAGGGGACAAACCTATCTCAATCCCCACTATGAGTGAAAAAATGGGTTTGTTGCTCCATTGATCAAGACAATGAAGGAAACTGAAGAAATGCACGACATAGTCCATATGATGAAGACGATGCCAAACCCCAAATGTGTCAAAATAATTCTTATATATAACCAGTTGACTCTGTCATAATCCTTTGACAGGTCAATTTTCACCACCACTTCCCTGAGCTTATTTGTTTTGAGACTGTGTAGCCTTTCCTGAGCCACCCCTATGGCTTCATGATTTTTCCTTCCATCAAGAAACCCAAACTGCTCACTTGAGATAGTCCTGTACAAGATTCCTTTAATCCTCCTAGCAATAACCTTGGAGATGATTTTATACAAACAATTACAGAGGGATATGGGCCAAAATCATCAAAATAAGCAAGATTGTCTGACTTGTGGATGAGAGATAATAAGGTCACATTGATCGGACCATGAACATACCATGTTTCCTTTGTCTCTTCAATCACCCTCAAAATATCTACACCTATCAAATCTTGAAACCCTAGATAGAATTCGATTGGGCATCCATTAGGACTTGGGATATTATCTCTCTAAAAATAATGTAATATTGCCGATAGTTCTTTAGTAGTCACAAAAACCATCAACATTCTATTATCATACTCCTCCACAAACCAAGGAAAAAATAGAGCAATTCGAACAATATCCGCAATAGATGTACCTCCCTAAACCTTGAATAGCACCTGGAAATGCTCCACTCCCATCCTAGATAAAACTTCAAAATACATTACATGTTCTCCCCTACCACTGTTTAATTCCCAAATGGTATTTGACAATTTCCTGCCCTTGGAACAAGCCTGAAAGTATTTAGTGTTTTCATCTCCACAACTTAACCTTAAAGTCCTACTCTTCAATCTCCAGGTTGCTTCCTTTTCCTCAAGTAGCACCCAACACCTCTTATCCAGTCTGATTACCTCCTCTTTAGATCTTGGTGAAAGAAACCCATTCCCATCTCCTTCTTTCATCCTCTGTAACAACCGATCACAGTCCCTTAACTCCTTCTCCTCCCTCTCCTTTTTTGCATGTTCCCATGTAATAGTTGCTTGCTTCACTCTCTTAAGATTCTCCACAAAGTGGAATCCTGCATATCCAGGACTATTATGACCATAAGGGATCCATAAATTATGAACAAGGTATTGAAAAGATTGTTCCTTTAGCCATTTCGAATTAAATTTGAAAGGACTAGGAGGTTTTATCCCTTTTCCACGAAGTTCCAATAAAATTGGACTATGATTGGAATCACCCCCACTTGCAACCCATTTCCCGATGGGATCCAGTGAATCTACCAAGCCTTCAACCACCATGAACCTATCTATCCTCTTAGCCACCCAATCATCCCCAGTACGCAGAATTCTCCAAGTAGGATTAAGCTTAATTAGTTCTATATCCAACAACCCTTTCTAAGACAAAGCATGTATGAAGAAATTTGATAACCTGTTGGGTATAGCCCTTGGCCACCACACCTCATCCTCTCCCAATGAGAAATTTAAATCACCACCCAGGATGACCTCCTGATCAGAAATAACTGATCGATTTAGCAAATCCCCCCAATGTTGAACCCTATTAAGATATGGCCCATAAATATTAATAACAGTAACACTCATAAATTAAGGCATTGTTTTGAAAATGGAATTCCTCATAAATTAATTCATTATTTTATTAACATATGTATTCATATATATACCTATTGGTTCACACCCGTATAATCTCATCATTGTGCCATTTGGTAAAGCTCCCCTCTACATCCTTGACTATTCCCCCCTTCTCACTTAAAATAGGCATCATCATTCTTGTTTTTTACCTCAAGATGTGTTAATACCTATGTGTTATATTGGTTCACACCCATATTATCTCATTATATGTATTCATATATATACCTATTGGTTCAAACAAATTCAAAACATAAAACATATTACTAGAAAGTTCACTTATTAAAATTATATAAAGACCCATTCCTTGTAGGCTTAAATATGTTCATGTCTTTGTAAGTAGCACCTATTTATACAAAAGACTCATCAAATCTCTAAATTTGAAGCACAAGTTACTTTAACTCGGTGCATTGTTTAGACTTCAAAGTAGAAAACATAGTGGGTTTTGTGAGAGCAATACTAGTTGAACATATATTCTCTATGTATTGTTTGTGAGAATTGAACCCACGTGCTTTCAATTCCTTTGGTGTGATTCTCATCCTTTTAACCATCGCATAATCATTCATCTTTTTTGTCTTCTGTAAAAGTTACAGCACTATTAATAGATATTGAAATTAATATTGTTATAATGAAAACATGGGTGTAGCGTATAGAAATTGCCTCTCCTAATTTTTCTTCAAGTGGAGGTGAATGTTGTATTGGTTGAAGATAATGTGAGTTATGGTGTATTTCGAAAAAAGGTGTTGCATTTCCAGCTTCATGTCCACCATCATTTGTGTGCAAAGGGTATTTGGGAGATGTATATGTTTTATTCTAAACATAACATTATAAGAAGATATAAGTATGCAACTCAAACAGAATGAAGACAAAAGCACCCCAAAAATTACATTTCAATGAGCATGTACCTAATATTTTGATGACTAATATTATGTAGTTAGAGATGACATAAAGAGAAGACTTACTTCTCTTGAACTTCCTCGAAATTGAGGGGAACGTCGTAATGGTTGGGTTGACTGCTCATGAACTATTGCATGTTTCAAACTTTGTGGAGATGTATTATCTTTCTACCTTTTATCTTGTTCTAGGGATTGAAACATTTGCAATGATTCAAAAGATAACAATTGCACAATATATATATAGAACATGTAAAATGTAACTACATATAATTTTAAAATTTGAATATTTATTGATTGACATGTCATCCTAGTATATACAATAAATTAAATCAAAATTTTGTTCTATAGTAGGTTGCAATGAAAAGTAGCTTACTTCCCCCAAAACTCCATGAATCTCAGGTGAATGCAATGGTTGAGAACATGAATTTTGTTGGATTTCTGAATTACACAACGTACGTTCACCAACCAAGCTATGTGGAGATATCTATGAGAATATTTATATGAATAACAAAGTAAAATCAATATATATTTTATAGTTAAAATAAACAACATATAGTATTAAAATTCTTGAAAATAACTCTGTTATAAAAAGTTGAGAATAAAGTACTCAATTGTGTAATTGTTGTTAATAGTCTTTTGTCCAAAGCTTACTATAGGACTATATGCATCTAGTACCTCATTCCCTACATCCTCATAAATATTTGTCCCTTCCTGCCTTTTTAGTGAAATATCAATGTCTGTCATAGTATCCTTACGTCTACGAGGTAAACTTTCCTCCCATTTGTGCATTTTTTCTTCAAATTTTTGTTTTGAAGCATCACTTAAATCATCAATTGTAGCAACAGACTGCACAAAGGAATTATTGGATTTATTCAATATACATTTATGTAACCAAAATTTAGACATTTAAAAATAAATATGTTAACAAATACTCATTGCTAAAAGAATTTATTCATTGACAAATCTTATATGGGCCTGGAGACGTACACGATGTGGCCTTGCATCAACATCATATTGTATCTTACTATTTTCTATTTTTATTGTGCATGGTGATTTTGGAGGGCGTTTTCCATTTTTATCTATTTGACGTCCTCTTGGACGTGGAGGAATTGGAGGGAGACGATGCATCTTATCACAATGGCCATTTAATCCACTTAGTTTTGAACTAGTTAATACCCCAAAACAATCACCAACAAGAAAATAAAATACTTCTTTCGAACCTATAGTAATAACATCCTACTCTTGGTTATATTCCTCCATTTTATAAATTACCTATAAGTGAATATATAGCATAATAATGTTACAAATCAAATCAATTTATTAGAACAAATAAATAGTCAAAGAAATACTTGATTGGTATAATATGTACATCAACTTTAATGAACCAACAAGGTCTATTTAAATAGACATTAATGAACAAATAGAAAAATGTCACATACAAAATATAAATATAAATTAAAACAAACTACATTAATTATTGTAAAACTATGATAATATATGTTACGCTAGGTCACAAAGCATGTATAAAACCGGGATTTGATATGAAGAATAAGAAATTTAAGTAAATTAATTTATAACATATAACTTATATTTCTTTATCTTATACTTGCAAAGTTTGCATGCTTTGGGAAAAGGGGTTGATAGAGATTAACACATCTTGAGGTAAAAAAACAAGAATGATGGTGCCTATTTTAAGTGAGGAGGGGGGAATAGTCAAGGATGTAGAGGGGAGCTTTACCAAATAGCACAATGATGAGATTATATGGGTGTGAACCAATAGGTATATATATGAATACATATGTTAATAAAATAATGAATTAATTTATGAGGAATTCCATTTTCAAAACAGTGCCTTAATTTATGAGTGTTATTGTTATTAATATTTATGGGCCATATCTTAATAGGGTTCAATATTGGGGGGATTTACTAAATCAATCATATATTTTTGATCAGGAGGTCATCCTGGGTGGTGATTTAAATTTATCATTGGGAGTGGTTGAGGTGTGGGGGCCAAGGGCTATACCCGACAGGTTATCAAATTTTTCCATACATGCTTTGTCTTAGAAATGGTTGTTGGATATAGAACTAGTTAAGCTTAATCCTACTTGGAGAAATCGTCATATTGGGGATGATTGGGTGGCTAAGAGGCTATATAGGTTCATGGTGGTTGAAGGCTTGGTAGATTCACTAGACCCCATCAGGAAATGGGTTGCGAGTGGGGTGATTCCAATCATAGTTCAATTTTATTGGAACTTCGTGGCAAAGGGATAAAACATCCTAGTCCTTTCAAATTTAATTCGAATTGGCTAAAGGAAAAATATTTTCAAGACCTTGTTCATAATTTGTGGATCCCTTATGGTCATAATAGTCTTGGATATGCATGATTCCACTTTGTGGAGAATCTTAAGAGAGTGAAGCACGCAACTATTACATGGGCACATGCAAAAAAGGAGAGGGAGGAGAAGGAGTTGAGGGACTGTGATCGATTGTTACAGAGGATGCAAGAAGGAGATGGGCAGGGGTTTCTTTCACCAGGATCAAAAGAGGAGGTAATTAGACTGGAGAAGAGGCGTTGGGTGCTACTTGAGGAAAAGGAAGCAACTTGGAGATTGAAGAGTAGGGATTTATGGTTAAGTTGTGGAGATGAAAACACTAAATACTTTCAGGCCTGTGCCAAGGGTAGAAAATTGCCAAATACCATTTGGGAATTAAACAGTGGTAGGGGAGAATATGTAATGTATTTTGAAGGTTTATCTAGGATGGGAGTGGAGCATTTCCAGGTTCTCTTCAAGGTTCAGGGAGGTACATCTATTGAGGATATTGTTCGGATTGCTCTGTTTTTGTAACACTCCTCCTCGTTATGACAACAACTCTGTAGCAGGTGCAAAAATTTTATTTATTTATTTATTTTTGTTTAAAAAGTGTGCGCGTGCGTAAAGAGGAAACAGACACACTTGACTCTACGTCGCCACCCGACGGCTAACAAGACGCAACCACGATGATCACAACAAGAGAACACAAGGCGCACAACAAGTAATTGCAAGCATATAAACGACATGGACATAAGGAAGAATCCATAACAGTTGATTTTACTATTTCTGCATAGGAAAGTAGGGCGTTTCATCTTAGTCCTCTGCTCCGGAGAGAGAGAAGGTCAAATAGGCTCCTGGCCGACTGCTCAGGCAGAAACTAGTATCCCGACCACGAACAAGGCACAAGCAAGACGAACACAACAAGACGACATACAACATACCACAGTAACAACAAGCAATAAAATGCCCCTAGACATAAGGCGTACAACTAGCAACTGTAAGCAGAAAACGACACTGGGTGTTATGTACAGCACAGTCACAGATGGAAGAATCCAACAGTAGAGTTTACTATTTCTGCACAGAAAAGAAGGGCGTTTAATCTTAGTCCTCTGATCTGGAGAGAGAGAAGGTCAGATAGGCTCCTGGCCAACTGCTCAGGCAGAAACTAGTAATCTCTGTCAGGTGTGTCGCAAGAGTGGAAACCCTGCCTTTAAAGGGCCTGAGACTCTTGATACGGCACTGGATTCTTTATTCAGAAAGTACACACAGACATATATACTAAGCAACAAGAGGTGTCTATATCCCGCCTGACACAAATCGACCAAGCAACCAACTGATTACTATCAAGTACAACATCAACAAGAAGAGAGACTACGTCCTTTACGAAAAGCACGCGACATGAAGGACTCCAACAACGAATACCCCAGGTTCAACATTATTTAAAAGAACAACTTTCCTCATTTACTAAATCTTAAAGGTTAAGGTATTTAGTTCAGGGCACCCTTCATTTTATAAGTCGTCAAACACTAAGATTCCTTAGCTTTTTAATAAAATGGCAATGTTATTACGTTTTATATGATATCAACACTAACCCTTTGTTTTATTTACAAGAACTAACCTTTCGATTTATTTTATACTGAACTAAGCCTGCCCTTACATAATTATCGATACATTATATTGAAATTATTCCGCACATATTGTAATGACAAGAGACTTCAGCAAGGTACTAATGCCATGACATAATAATTCAATAACCTTGCAATTTAGTAACCCACCACATTACAAGGATAAATTTCTAATCTGCACATCACCTTTTAGTTTATGTTGCAGGATCCTTACTCTCACATGATTAAGAACAGTATATCAATGACTCTATCTTTAAATATACAAAACTAGCATTCTCTAATTGCAACATTTAATCTTAATTACAACATTTAATATTTAATATTAAATACAACCTTCTATACTTAATTAGAGCATTTAATTATAAAATGAAAACTGGCATTCTATCATGACCACATTAAATTTGCATTACAACATTTAATATATAATATTAAATACCACATTCTATAATCGATTACAGTGTTTATTTATAGAATGAAAACTGACATTATAAAATGACCACATTAATCTTGCTTTACAACATTAATATTAATATTAAATCCAACATTCTATAATCTATTGCAGCATTTAATTATAGAATGGGAATTGACAGTCTAAACTGACCACATCAATCTTGCTTTATAGCATTAATATTTAATATTAAATCCAACATTCTATAATCTATTGCAGCATTTAAATATAGAATGAGAACTGACAGTCTAAAATAACCACATCAATCTTGCTTTACAACATTAATATTTAATATTAAATCCAACATTCTATAATCTATTGCAACATTTAAATATAGAATGAGAACTGACAGTCTAAATGACCACATCAATCTTGCTTTACAGCATTAATATTTAATATTAAATCCAACATTCTATAATCTATTGCAGCATTTAAATATAGAATGTGAACTAGCATTCTATAATGACAACATTTTAATATTCATCTCCCTACATTAATGATTCTAAAGTATTAGGAGCGTGAAGATTCACACATATCTAAGGTATTTATTTTTTCCATAATATTTAAATATGGCAAGGAAGAGGTTATCCTGCATCCTATCCGGCAAGGGATGTCATAAGTAAATTTTCTTCAACGAGAAGATAGAGTACTTTTATAACTACAAGGATCAGGGTGAAGTTAATAGCTTGCGCAAGATTTCGGCAATGAGATAAAGAGGTACTTTATATAAATAAATGGTTGAAGTTAAGGCGTCATTGAAGTTTCCAGGCCCATGAATTAAAAAGGTTCCATAATGGGTCAATCTTTTTAGAAGGCTAAATAACAATTTAAAATGATTGAAAGGATAAGCCAGGTACAAGTCTCAGTTATCATTGGAGTCAAGTTATGAAATAAAACCGTTGTTAAAATTGCAATTCTACCTGGTTTAATTTACATTTTGGAACTCATACATTAATGAATGCATTGTTTGTATCACCAGGAATGCCGTCAGCGCACCTCCAGGCATACACTATAATTGTGAGGGTTAAATTGCACAGCCGGCACAGCTGCCCAGGGTACGGCCAACACACAGTCACGCCACCCACACTCAGCCATGAATGCGGCCCTGTCACCGTCTGAGCGCAGCTATCAGCTCGCTGCCAGTAAGTAAATAAGGGTAAACGGGCAAGGATCTGTGGCCCCAGGAAACGCAGAAAAAAAAAAGGGGAGACAAGAAAACAAAGCACACGGATATAACTTGGGGATGAAGAAAAAGACCAAAACACGACAGAGATTACGGGTGGGAACCCGTAGGCATTCCCAGCTAAATACAACACAACGCAGAGCGATTATATAAATAAATAAATAAAAAACACAGCGATGCCAACGAACGCCCAACAAATACCAGTAAAACGCAGACCAGTAAACGCCCGACATATAACATCAAAACGCAGTCCATTAAGCGCCCAACATATACCAATAATTCCATTTAAAATGCAGACCTGTACGACTTTACTGCCAAGAAATTGATAATTTAAATCGATGAAAACGCAGACATGTAAATACACCGACAGGAAATAGAAAAAAACGCCCTCGGCAGAATGTAAAAACGAATTCTGGGTTGCAAGGTAAAATGGTCGTGAATGCAAACGCCCAAGAAGTTCAACGCCCATAGAAAATGTGAAAAAACACCCATAAACAAAATGCCAGAAACCCTAAAACTGTACTAATTATAAAAACAAAAATCTTCAGAAAATACCCCCCCTTTTTCCTGGCAAAGTTTAAAGGATGAGGAAATGACATTTTACATCCATACAATCATAATCTCAGCAGTAAATAACTAATCACTCTACTCTACTAAGTACATGAGCATATCGTTGCCTTGTTACTTGCCGCAATGACTCCTGTGCTCCGTGCCGCTCCGTTGCCTTGTTGCTTGCCGACCGTAGAGACTAAATCGGTACCTCCCAGCCAAACGCTAGAGGTACTCTGCTTCCCCCTTAGCCCCACGAGCCACAAAGGGGCCACACACAGTCCAGACAGTAACCTAGCTTCCCAGCTCGCCTCCAAGGCTGAGCTACCACTCAATCAGCTGAGAAAATCCCCAACTCCTCACAAGCAATCAGTCCAGTTTGCAATTTTGGCAGCATAACAATACCTCATAGCAAATCCCCTCTTTCTCCCTTCCTCCTTTCTTTTATGCCTCTTAAACCCTAAATCATAATAAATTTTAGTTTTTTTTAATGAAACCCTAAAAATTTCTCTCTTTTACTAGTTTCACTCATCCCTACCCTTCTCCATAAATTATTTTCTTTTTCTGTAAATTAGAGATTATGGAATACACGTCAATTTGTTTATAATATATATATTACTTTATTTTTCCTATTTACAAGCATGTTATTTATCATTTTAATTTATCCTTTATATATATATATATATATATAGGTTAAGAAGAGATTAGAGTGATGACAAACATGTATATGGGAAAAGCAGATGTATTACTTAAAAGAGGAATAATGAGAAATTAAGGGGGTGGATGGTGATTTAGTAATGTGAAATGGACATGTAAATGGGAAATGGATACTGGAAGATTAAGGTGATGGAGGATAGTTTAATAATGTAGACAAGGATAAGGAGAGGATAATGGTCTTAGTTTTTTTTTGGTTTTTTTTTTTCTTTTTGGAATTTTCTTTATGTTATACTACATAGGTGATGTCATTCTCCCACCAGTTAGGAACTAATTTCTTCTTGTGAAATTTTAAAACTATTAGATTTGCTTTAAATCTTACTCTCGTCATCGCCCCAAGAATTTTATGAAGACCCAACTATTACTTAGGTGGGTTTTTTGTTTCTTTTGTTATTTTTATTCCAGGGTCTGCTCTTAGGGTTAGACTAAGATTTTACCCTAAAAGTTTTAGACTTAGTACTAGATTCTGAACTGGGAGACACTGGGTTAGGGAAGTTGTTTAAGAATTTCTTAAGGCGTTATTGTCTTAGGGCTATTTAGGTTTGTTTCCTTCATCCACATCAATGCGACGTGACCTTCAGGACGCACCACGTGCTCCAAGGGTGCCACTCGCCTCGTTCATTTCCTTTACGCGACGTGCCCTTCAGGATGCACCACGTGCTCCAAGGGTGCCACTCGCTTCTTGTGTTTCTTTTGTGCGACGTGCCCTTCAGGATGCACCACGTGCTCCAAGGGTGCCACTCGCCAACTGGACTGATTGGTAGACATCTATAACCCCTGGAGTCAACACTCCTACAGGTGAACTTGTGAGAGACTAAGGGTTCTAAGGAATAAGGCCCTCGCCTTATTGTGTGCCCCTTAGAATCATCGTGAGCGACTGTCGCAGTCTGCCCTCACGGCATCGTGGATCCTCTTGAACTAGGTAATCGTTAACCTACAGTTCGAGCCACAGCGGGAGTGCTAGTAGGTGGTGGCAGGGCTGTTGTCCACCCCTCTCCCTCAACCTCTCTGCAAATCGTGTGTGGCCCCTTTACTCCATATGTGAGTCTGGTCGGCAAGCTATCATCAGCCTGCATCATC
>ML812571.1:134392-163050 GCA_009831015.1 Picea engelmannii
ACAAACTGAAATGTTATCCAACGGGAATTCCCTCGAGGAATGTTTCCTCCTGCATCGTGGGCAATATAGGCTCATTGCTGCATTTTCCTCCTCTTGTTTCTTTTTTATTTTTAGGGTGTCCAATTGGAAACCTATTGTGCTTAAGATATATGTCTTGAAGTTCTCTAAAAGGTTCCCTACCTCTTCTCTTGTGATACCACCTGAACTAACTAGTTAAGTTTCTATTATAAGGGTCCCAAACATTCTTTCATGTTTTAGCTCTACTCCTCGATTAATTCTTACACATTTCACAGATTTAGGCAAATGGTTTATGGGATATGTCACCTGATTCCATCAATTTAAGTATCTTCAGGTATTCCTCTGAAATTCCCTTAAGGAAAAGAGCCCTAACTACATCATCTAGAAGGTCATGGTATTTTGATTTTTGAGAGATATAAGCAAACCGTTCCATATGGTCTTCTAACTGTTGGATTTTAAAGATGTCATTACGAGACTCTTTGGTCTTGCAGTAGTCTTAGTACTTCTTAAGGAAGATATCTTTCATGGATTCCCAAGACCTAATACTAGATTCTACCAACCCCATGAACCATCTTAGTGCAGATTCCTTGAGGGTGGCAAGAAAGAGTTTTAGTTTTTGGGAATCTTGTAAGTAATTGTAGCTCCTACACAAGATGTCAAACTCAAATAGGAAGGTATTTAGATCTTCACTGCTTTTACTGTAAAAGGTGGGCAGTGCTGAGAGGGGAATATTTTTCATATTGGCATTTGGGGTGGTGTCCAAAATTGGAAACCCAGAGGTAGTTTCGGTTTGGTTTCCAGCTTCTTCTTCATCCCGTGTCTTACATTGTTGTGATCCTCTCAATCATCCTTACTGGTTTGGTTTCCAAATAGAGAGTACTTAAGTGGTTTCATTCTTGAAGAGAACAAGGTATCCCTCTGATGGGAAGGTATTCCTATTGTTTGGGTGTCTGGGACTCTACTCGAGTCGGTTGAGGTTATTGGTGCCAAATTTTCTGTGTCAATTTGAGAGACAATTATGTTGGCTGAACTACCAAACAAGGTATTCACCTGTTCAGGGTCTATGATGTCTTCAAAGTTAGGATCTCTTGATGGTGGTAAGAAAACAAAGTTTGTATTGTTTGGTTCTACGGAAGGCTCGAGTGGTCTTGTCTCCTGTCCCACTATTACTGATGCTTCAATTTTTTGTTCTATAGTGCTCCCTATGTTAGTCTCTTCAAAGACTGCTTTAGCTCTCTGAGTTGAGCTAGCTCCTATTTTTTGGTATCGATCTGCGGAGCTTATGAGTGGAACGTTCCTTCCCCAAAAAGGTCGGAAGGAACCTTGGTTGAAAGATCTTATTTAGATTTAATGTATCTACCTTTTGGGTCTCTGGGTCTATTCATGAAAGAAAACAAAAAAAAGAAAAACTACCATTGGGTTTGGGGAAAACTGCTATAGCAGATGCGCAGGTTCTTACCTCTCGTCTTAAAGTTCCCCCACCACCAAAATAATGCTAAGGTTTAGAAGATATCTATTTCCTAACTATTTCCTACCTTGAGACAACTCCTCGGCAACGGTGCCAAAAAGGATGGGTGTTCTATATGCACTAAAAAACACTAAAAACCCTCAATTAAATTGTCAACCTGGGGTAAGTAAACTTAGAGTTGTAGCAATATATGTGCCAAGGCAGAAAGGCTAGAGGTAGTATAGTCTAACAAACTAATTTAATTGACCTACTCAAATTCAATAAGTAGCAACAAGTAAGTAAATAAACAAGCAAGCAACTATCCTATTAAAGCAAATAAACAAGCAAGCAACTACCCTATCAAAGCAAATAAACAAGCAAGAAATCAACTAACTAACCTATGGTAACTTCTACATCAAGTAAACTAATCAAAATTACTCAATAAGCAACTAATCAAACTAATAAGCAAGTGAACTCTATTCTTAAATTAAACTTAATAATTACTTATAATTTACGAAAGGAGATCTTAATCTACTAAATTCAAAGCATCATGACAATAAAAGTAATCAACAACTACTCTTTAATCTACGCTAAGAAACTATTCTTTAATCTATCAAAGCAAGAGAACTATCATCTAATCTATAAAAGCAAGAAAACTCAAATATAGTGTTGATGGTTATGTCTCCGGTGTCTTATGATATCACAATGGCATTTAACAATTAACGATAACTCAAGAGGGATAAACTCAATATTAACTTTTATAGCAAAGTGAAAGGTATGAATTAGACAATCTAATGAGAATTTAGCCATTATAGAAGCAACATCAACTACCCTACAAATACATGTGATTCTTCAATTCATGCACTAATCATCAACAATCTGAGAAACACTATTGTATTAAATTCAAACTCATTTTATGCTAGTGTAAGAAAATTCATACTACTTAGAGATTCATAACTAAAAACTAAACTTAATAATCAAACTTCGAATTAAAATTGCAACCTAGATCTAGAATGGAAATTGCATAAAGTAAATTAAACTAATCATATTTTAACAAATTAAATTGCAAAGGGAAATACTCATAAAACATAAATCAAATCCTATTTCTATTTCAGCATATAACAAGAAAATAAATAAGCAAACTAAATAACAACTAGATAAGAAAACTAAATAGCAATTAGATAAGCAAACTAGAAATGAAAACTACAGCTAACAACTATCCATCCACCGAAACTTGCCAAAGAAACCATGAACTAAATACTATGTTTTAACTCTGTTTTAAACTCTATTTCAGCATATAGAAATTCTAAATATCATCTAATTACACACAGGGGTTAGTATCTAAACTTTCAAGTTGCTTCCTACTAATTAAAAGGTCATTGCATATTAACACTATCCCTCATAAGTACCCTGCAAAACTAAACTGAAGCAATTAAACTATGAACAATAATTATACAATAAATAAAGATAATAAAAACTCATGTACAGGAAATGAAAGAAATGGCAACTACACTATGTGAATTCAAAAGCTAATTGACTGAATATTCACCCAGACCACTGGTGGTCCCCCCAGCAGGTCGTGGATATGCTTGAATTATGAATCACGAGCTCAAGCAACACGATTTCAATGTTTAAAATTAAAAACACAGTTTTAGAAAACAATGTCTGAAAATGGCAAAACAAAGCTTAACTATCCGTCTACACTTTGTTATAACCCTAATTTGCACCAGACATACTTACTTGACATCATGTCATTTCATATACCTTCTTTTCCAAGCCAGTACTGAACAACTCTTCTTAAAAACACCATTTTTAAAGGCCCACGCGCCCTGCTCCACTACAGCCCGTGTGTACACTCTAGCTGGCCCACTACAGCCCGCGTGTACCTACAAAAGCACGAAAAATGGAAAGTTGTTGATGGAACACACAGTTTTCGGTAAGTTAACTAAACTTTTCGACCATCCATGGCCAGTCATTCGACTAAATACCTAGCTCCTTCTAGCCTATAAAATAAGGGGTAGGGGTGCCATTCAAAAGGAGGAAAAACATAGTAAAGAAACTCTACCCAAATTCGTATTCCCCTTTGCCCAAGACTCTGCAACCATTTTGTGACTTCAACGAAGAAGAGAAGAAAGTGTGTTAGTAGTTTCTGCATAGTAAAAGAGGAACCCAGGACGAGGTTCGTGGAGTAGTGGTCGGCTTCATCATTGTAAGTTGTTTTAGTGAAGTTAATAATAAACAAGTACTTTTCCCGTCCCGCCATATGAGATTTTCATTGTTTATCACGTACATGTTGATTAAATCTCTAACCCATTAATTTGTAGATCAAATACATGTGGAGTTCTTTGTTTGTTCTTTGTGAATGCAAGTCGGCCTTCGGAGGAGAGTTGCAGTCAGAGAGCGACCAAGCGTGAAGAGGGATCGATATCAAATGCCAGAAATAAGGTATTTTCACTTGATCTTCTTAATTGTGTATTTGCTTAAGAATAATGGGGATTAGGTCTGGGATGATGGTGAAAAGTAGGAATCTTTAGGTCTTTTCTGCATGCATGATAAAACCCTAATTGATAGTCTGTAGGGGGATTTCCCACTCACAACAGAATTGGCAACCATACTGGGGATTTCTCTCGGGTTTTCTGGGGATACTTTTTGGTAGTTTTAAATTGGTTTCATCACCTTTTTTTCTGAGTTTTTGCAAGAGTCTGAGCTAGTAGGGATTCTGGTCTTCCATACGAGTACTCCCTGCTTTCTTTGCTTGGATGCATTTTCTTTTCGGGAAGTCACAGAGGTACACGTGGCATGTATAAGGCTTGCATGTGTGTACATGCGCCCAACCTTCATTCAGCCCGCGTAGACATGCTAGCTAATCAAGTAACAGTAGCGTGGCTAGGTTCAGAAAATTTGTATTAGAGAGGCAGTCATCCTCTCCCCTGTCAGAAGTGATCCTTCTGAGGGGTTTTCTGGAACTCATTCTAGTCTCAATTTTTTGCAGTTTGTAGCTTAGGTTTCACCTCAGATTGGTTTTGTTCTATGAAAATTTTCTTGAATTGTTTTCTTTTTCTGTCAAAGTAAGTTTCTGAGTCTTCAAGAGATTCTGGTTCTCAATACCAATAGTCTCCACCAGTGCTTGCTTGCTTGTCTTTTCATTTTTTGAAAAGTTGTAGAGGTACACATGACCTGCATAAGGTTTGCACGTGTGTACACGTGCTCTGGCCTTACACAGCTCGCGTGCACACGCTAGCTGTTGAATTGTCAGCTGCGTGCATGTTGAGAAAATTTTTGTTCAAGGAGAGGCATTGATCATTTTCCTTGTCAAAAGTTATACCTCTCAGGGTTCTTGGTCTCTGTCATAGCGGTTGACAACTAGGTCTGATCACAGCAATAGCTTTCTTTTTCATTAAAAAATTTTCCTCGAAATTTTTTCTTTCATAGGGTTTTTATACAAGTGTGAGAGTCTTCTTTCGTCAGTTTGTGTGTTATTGTCAGTAACTCTTTGTGATCTGTGCTTGGGCCAAAAGTTTTCTTGGTCTTTACTTGTCGTCATTTTCCTTTTTTTCTTTACGAGCATTAAATAAATAAATAAAAACTCTTTTATTTCTTGATTTGGTTAAGCAGTTGTTGGTTTGCATAAATAACCAGGAAAAGTTTTTCTTTCATAAGTTCTTGGTTGTTTACTTAGGACAATAAGTAGCTTTTAGTCGAGCGAAATCCTGTTTTGAGTCTGTTGTTCAAAGATCTCAGAAAAAATTCTTCTTTTTTTTTTGTTTGAAAAGTTGATTAAAATTTTGTCGAGAAGAAGTTATTTTGTTTCCATCTTTCCGTTTATTTTTTCTTTAGTCTCTCAAACATCACTAGTTTCACTTTCATAACCTTTGACTTAAGACAAGCTGTAAAAAATTAACGATTAATTAAAATCAACCAGACTTTATGTTTGTAGGGTCCATCAATTAGTCTAGGCCAGAGCCTTGATTTAGGTTCGAGAGGAAACTCTTCAAGGCTACAAAACATACATAAGAGTCTGTGATAGGGAGTGTTAAAAGTCCAGTATCGTGAAAGTTATCCAGGACTCCCCTCTAACACAGGGGCTAAACACGAGGTCACGTGCGGAAAGGTAGCGGAGATAACCCCTCCAAAGTCGGACCAAGTGTAGTGGGGAACGCATATAGAGGACTTGTCTTGGGATTTCGTTGATCGCATTTTCCACGGAGCTTCGTGAGTCTCGAATCCATTCGAGGTCCTCAGTCGTCTTCCGGAACACTTGATTTCGATACCCTTGATAGGTTTCGGGATTGATACCCTGCTCATTGCGGTCCACCCGAATGTTGACTGTACCCGCCTGGTGATTGTTCACGAGCTGGCAACCTAGTTGTCTTTATTTTAGGGACTTACACAGGTGACCGCGGGGGTATACCGCAGTACCTAGGGAAGACATCGGGCCACGCTTTGCAGAGTATACCCGGAGGGTGCTTCCATATTCGAGTTGCACTTGCATTGGTAAGTTTCTCTAGTGTTGGTTGTTGTAACTGTTCTTCCAACTAGTTAGTTGTTTGCTTGATTTGCCTTTAGGAACTTTTAGTGTGTGCTTTGTGCTCCCTAGTTTTCCATAGTGAGTTAGTTAGTTGTGGATTTGGGTCTCTGACCTAGGGTGGTAGACCACCCACTCCGTCGGTCGCGAGGACTTTTCGGTCTTCCGATTAAGAACATGGAGCTGCCTCTTTATACGCGTTGTTTAGATAACACTGGTCTGCCATAGTCAGTGTGTGAGACTTTTACGGATTTGAACGATCCCGCAAGGGGAGACCCTGTGCATAAGATATTCATGGCTAAATTTCCCGACCATACCAACCAAGGAACCCCTTCTTAAGGGGATTCTTGTGCTTTTCCCTTCTTCGGAAACATTGGTGTCCCTTTGATGGCCACTTTGTACATTCTTGGGGTGAATGTGGGACTACCGGTTTGGTTGGGTACCATTCCAAATGTCCCGAATGCTCTTAACGCTTCTCAGTTAAGCACCTTAAGTCATGGGCACCCTGTTGATGTTTCTTCATCAGCAAAGTCTTCTCCTCCTCCTTCTCCCGCCTCTGGTGAAAGTACAGTTACTAGTAACCGGAGGGCTAAACGAAATAGAAAGAGGAAGAATAGGAATAAGAAATCACCAACCTCTGCGAGTCATGTTGGAGATCGGTCGACAACCTCTGCAACTTGCAAGTCACGTTAAAGACCAGCACCCAGCCTCTACAAATTATGTTGGGGGCACACACACACCCTCTGCAAGTCATGTTGGGGGAAAGAGTCCAGTCACTGCTAGTCATACTGGTAATAGGTCTGTAGCCTCTGCAAGTCAAGTTATCGACCCATCACCAGCCTCTGCAAGTCATGTTGGAGATGTGCAACTAGCCACTGCTAGTCATGCTCAGAGCATCGATTATGTTGAGAAACCTAGACGGATAGGAAGTAAGCCTAGTTCCCTTGTAATCTTTGCAAGGGAGATCACCTTACTCATATGTGCCCTGGCATTCTAGAGGTACAAAGATTGTAGTCCCTATCTGCAAGCTCTTCTGATTCTGAGTCTTCTTGGATTTCCCCATAGTCTATTCAGCCATTGGTTGAGAAAGTGGTCATGTTGATGCAGTCATCAGTTGATCCCACTCCTCTTTTGAGGTGTGAGGTTGCTTTAGACCTTGTAGTCTCTCAACCTATTCATCCATTGGTTGCGAAAGTGGTCATGCCGATGCAGTCATCGATTGATCCCACTCCTCTTTTGGGGGGTGAGGTGCCTTTAGACCATGTAGTCCCGTAGCCTATTCAACCATTGGTTGCGAAAGTGGTCATGTCGATGCAGCCATCGAATGATCCCACTCTTCTTTTGGGGAGTGACATGTCTACCGACTATGCTTTTAGCATTTCCAGTTCAATACTTTCAGAACAAGGGGGAATTCTGTTCATTCCGAGCACACCCCCTCCAAGCCCTAGGATGGTTTCCTTTGATTGCAATGAACTTGTTGAGCCTCATCTTCCTTCCTCCGCACCCTTTCAAATAAGGGTTGAACTTAATTCAACAAGCATTTATCGATGTATTGTGGATGAAGGAGCCTCTGCAAGTATTTTATCGTCCTCGGTTTGGAAAGTCTTGGGATCTCCCAAGATTGTGTCTGCTTCACATGAGCTGTTGGCTTTTAACAAATGTCCTAGTGAATATTTGGGGGTTCTTCCTCGTTAGGTGGGAAGAATGTCCTTGTTGATGTTATAGTGGTGCAAGGCCCATCAGATTTCAATATGCTTCTCGGGCGTGATTATGTATATGCTATGAACGTTGTGGTGTCTACGCTTTTCTGAGTGATGTATTTCCCTCATAATGGAAACATTGTCACTATTGACCAGCTGGCATTTGGTAATCACCATCCTAATTCAGCATTAGTTCAGGATACCCCTTTATATGTTCCTAGTGTTCATGTAGACTCCACCCCGCCATAGGTTAATTATGTGGCGTCTTATCCTCGATGTTCAATTGTTTCTGAGAAGGAACCTGTGAAATCATGTTTTCCCTCTCAAGACTTGGTCTCAGCAATTGATCCATTGGTTTATCCAATGGGGGCATGGGAACCCTTGCTTCCCTCTCTTGTTCCAAATGGGATTGAGTATCCTTATGAGTCTGATATCGTTGTTTTTAGATCCTCAAGCCCTCGTGATTCTTCGCTGATAGACTCTGCCAGTCCTAGCCAGAACCTCCAGCGTCATATGGAGTATGGCCAGTTTACTTCACCCTTTGGGACTGTCGACCCTCATTTGCGTGATTTCTCGGATTTTGAATTGCCTTCAGAGGAGGCTATCCTTGAAGTCATGACTACGGTTTCTATACCATGGGAGGACTTACACCGTGGTTTTCATTTTCTTCCCTTTTGGGAGACTTTCCAAGTTGACTATCGAAGAGACTCTTGGTCTGAGCCTAGCAATGGGCTCTACTTGAACCAGTTTCATATATGAGTCATAGCCACAACGGGTCTTCTTTTAAGCCATTTTCAGACCCTGTAAACATGAAAAGATTGCTAAGCGATCTTGTTGTCTTTCACGCTCGTTAAACTGAAATTTGAAGGCATGTATGTCCAGCGGTAGTTTACCCCTTTTTCGGTTTGGATGGTCAACTGTACGAACAAAGGTATACTCTAGGAGCCTCAGTTCTCTAGAAGAGTACTCTTAGGTATAATTTTAACCCTTTTTCAAGCTTGAGGGACTAAATTTACGAAAAAGGAACCCCCACAGAGTCCATGGTTAAGCTCTTTTCAGACTGCCTAAAATTGAAAAGATCGTTGAGTGACATTTTTCTTTCACACTCGTTAAAATGGTCTAGAAGAACATTTATGACGGAGTCCATAGCTAAGCTTTTTTCACTCCTTAAAAATGAAAAAATTGTCGAGTGATCTTGTCTTTATCACACTCGTTAAAATGGTTTTGAATAGACGTTTGGTCGGTGCTAGTTTACCCCTTTTTCGAGCCGACTAGACTATCTTCGAAAAAGGTACCCTAGCGAAGTCTCATTTTATGTTTTTTCAGACTCTCTAAATATGAAAAACCACAGAGCTTACCTTCTCTGGGCTCATTAAAAGTACATCAAAGGATGTTACCATTGTGTGTCTTGTTAACGGCGTTTTCATACCTTCGTCTTTGGTCTAAATGTCGGCTCCATGTTGCTCTCAACTGAACCATCTAAAGCATGCCTTATGCGCAATCCCTGTAGCACTTTTCCTCTGCGTCTTGACACCTTTGGCCCCTGGAGGATTTTTCCCGAGTGTCCTTTTCTTGCATATGTCCCTTTGCCCTGAGCATCCCCGTGTTCCGTACACTTGGAACCAGTATGTTTGCGCCACTCGATCCTCCTTTGTAACGTAGCATTCTTTTATTCTTTTTCAAGCTTTCCAGTATTATTGAAAAAGACAAAAAAAATCAAATATACCCCAAAAAGAGGAAGGGAAAAGTATTTTCTTTTTATTGGTATCACAATGAGTCGTCGTGGGACAAAGCACATCCTTCTATTTGTTCGTCAAGCTCTGGAATTTAATATGACCTTAGGAAGTTGTTCTCACTACATAGAGCCGTGTCCTCCTCCGTTTGGTTATTCTTCCAAACATATGGAGAGTTTGCGTTGCCTCCTGCATCGTGAACTTATGTCAATACCATGTTCCCTGAGTCTCATCATTTGTCATGCTATTGTCCAAGGGAAGTTTTTACCAAGCCTGAGTCGGCCCCTCTGCATTTTGTCTCTTTCCCTCATGCATGGCCATCTCGAAAGTCTAATCAAGTCTTTGTTCAAAATCAATGAAGCCTCTAGTCTGATCAACGAGATCCTCTAGGCCATGACCGACGAGCCATCGAAGACCTCTGGGTAGCGAAGTCGTACACTCATATTACACTCCTACCCAAGTTTTGAAGATTTTGAAGTTGATGCTCGAGCTCTGAAGACATCATCTCCAGCCATCAGGCCTTATCAGCTTCTAGAAGATGGATACTAGACATGTATATCTTTTTTATTTTGAGATATAGATCCATTGTGTATTTCTCATGGCTACACTTTATATAGTTATATGACATGGATCTACAATGTATTTGACTGGTATCCATGACTTTATTTCATCCCGAGTGTGGGTATGCCTACCTCGGTGAGACAATTTTTATTTCGCAGATGGCACCTCTCGAATTTTGGTTCCTAGGCTCACTAGTTTGGTACGTTGATAAAGATTGATAATGTATTTTGGTCATCAGATACTCTTTTGACCTCACACATTTGGGGGCATCTGTTATAACCCTAATTTGCACCAGACATACTTACCTGACATCATACCATTTCATATACCTTCTTTTCCAAGCCAGTACTAAACAACTCTTCTAAAAAACACCATTTTTAAAGGCCCACGCGCCCTGCTCCACTACAGCCCGTGTGTACACTCTAGTTGACCCACTACAGCCTGCGTGTACCTACAAAAGCACGAAAAATGGAAAGTTGTTGACAAAACACACAGTTTTGGGTAAGTTAACTAAACCTTTCGACCATGCATGGTCAATCATTCAACTAAATACCTAGCTCCTTCTAGCCTATAAAAGAAAGGGTAGGGGTCCCATTCAAAAGGAGGAAAAACATAGTAAAGAAACTCTACCCGAATTCGTATTCCCCTTTGCCAAGATTCTGCAACCATTTTGTGATTTCAACGAAGAAGAGAAGCAAGTGTGTTAGCAGTTGGTGCACAATAAAAGAGGAGCCTAGGACCAGGTTCGTGGAGCAGTGGTCGGCTTCATCATTGTAAGTTGCTTTAGTGAAGTTAATAATAAACAAGTACTTTTCCCATCCCGCCATATGATATTTTCATTGTTTATCACGTACATGTTGATTAAATCTCTAACTAATTAATCTGTAGATCAAATGCATGTGGAGTTATTTGTTTGTCCTTTGTGAATGCAGGTCAACCTTGGGAGGAGAGTTGCAGTCAGAGAGCGACCAAGCGTGAAGAGGGATCGATATCAAACGCCGAAAATAAGGTATTTTCACTTGATCTTCTTAACTATGTATTTTCTTAAGAATAATGGGGATTAGGTCTGGGATGATGGTAAAAAGTAGGAATCTTTAGGTCTTTTCTGCATGCATAATAAAACCCTAAGTGCTAATCTGTAGGGGGATTTCTCACTCACAACACACTTGTTTGACCACTGTTGTGGTATTTATAAATTTTAAAAGCTGAGAGGTCGACCACTGGAAGGGTCGACCTCCTCTAAAAAAAGTAAATCACATTTAATACGTCTTAACCAATGGTGGCTTCTAGAAACAAAGTGAGCCAATAAACACCTAGCATAACAACCCAATCCAAGTTGTCAGAAGCTCAGTAGCTAGAGGCCACGAGCAAAAATAAAACCCATGTCTCTGATTCACCCATCGTTGGTCGTCGATATGATAACCGCCAAATCGCCCATGGTTTTAGTGCAGAACGGAGTGCCAGATGGAGTACCGGATGGAGTACCAAACAAAGTGTCGGATGCAAAAACGACCTATGATTTTCCCCTGTGAGACAGAGAACACGGATTAGCTTCTTGGAATCATTAAAACATGTTGAATTATACTTAAAACCATCATAAAACATCAATCATACGTACTTGGTATGAGCCACGGCGATTTAATACAAAAATCCTTCAAAATTTCTTCAAAATAGGAAAATACACATACAATATTGGCCAAAAAAGATCTAATCATCATCATTAAATTAACCATATCGCGGGCCCAACAGGTTGTCTCGTGTCGGGAGTCTGGTGCTTATAAAATCGGTATTATAAGTGATTCATGTTTACTGGTTGTCTCTTTCCTGGATCCCAAAAGGTATATTGGAAAAAATTCAGAAACTTTGTTTTGCGTTCCTCTGGCGGGGAAACAAAGATTATAATATGATGGCCCGGGTTCGTTGGGAAAGGATTGCAATTCCAAAAGCATTGGGGGGTTGGGGACTCAAAAATATCTTCATGTTCTCAACAACCTTGGCTACAAAGGTTTCATGGTGCCTCATTCATACACACAATTTATGGATGCAAGTGGTGACACAAAAGTATATTGCGCATTTTTCCATTTTGGAATGGGTTTGAAACCCTGACAAGAGTCGGAATGGGAGCTCTAGAATGTGGAAAGCGATGGTGCAAGCCTATGCGCTAGTGGGAAATGGGATCATTTGGAGGATATGTAATGGTAGGCAGGTGCGCTTGGGGATGGATCCATGGGTTGGATGTGGTAGGGATTTGTTTCTTCATGAAGAGGTGCGGGAGTTGTTAGCAGATCGAGGCCACATTTTTCTCCATCAAGTGGATGACCTAGTGACTACTAATGTTTGGAAACAAGGTTGGATGTTAGGGGATATGTTGGGACTCAATGTTTAGAAGAGTGTCCATTGGGTGAGCTATACTCATGCACTAAAGTTGTCTCATGTTCGTTTGTGGGCTCGAGAGGACGAGTTGATTTGGGACTTTCATCCATCTGGAAGATATACGCAAAGGGCTAGTTATGTTCACCTTAATATCGAGTCACATAATAGGGATGTGGTTTTGTGGTGGAAGCGACTCTAGAAGTTCAGGTGCCCGGAAAAAGAAAAGATTTTGTTTTGGTCGATTTTAGAGAATAAGATCCTGACCTGTGATCACTTACAGAAGCGACAATTTCATGGTCCAAGATGGTATATTTTATGCCAAGATTCGTTGGAATCGGTTTGTCACTTGTTCTTGGGGTGTCGGTTTGTGCATAATATATGGGAGGATGTTTCTCGGTCATTGATCCTCAATTGTAGTTGGAGGGGACAATCTATGGAAGGGGTTTTTCATTGGTGGGTGTAAGATCGTGCTACCAAAAGGATCAGAGAACTTCCATGTATCATTACATGGGGAGTATGGATTGTGAGGAATAAAGCAATCTTTCAAGGTATAACAACTACCCCGGAAACTATCGCTACCCAAAGCCTTGGCAATCCTTAGTTTCTTTCCAAAAGGGCGTTGTGGCCTGAGGGTGAGGAATTTACAATTTGAGAAAATCGATCATACCAGACCGTGGGGTTTTTTCGATGGAGCTTCACAGGGGGAGCCGTCTTTATGTGGGGGGGGGGATGGTGATTTACTAAACCTAATAGATACACACTACTTCTATCTTTCAAATGGCCTGGGGGGAGATGCAACAACTTTGCAAAATTGATGGCCTTAAAATTACTTCTCCTCTTTACCTTAGGGAAAGGGTGTTGGTCACTGCAAGTTTTTGGCGATTTTATGGTCATATTAAATTGGAAAAAAAAAATTCAGAGTTGTCATATTATGAGGCTCCTTCCAATTCTAAAGGAGATACTCATTTTAAACCATTTGTTTGATAGCTTATCCTTCAAACATGTCTATAGGGAGCATAATGGGACAACTTTCTTGCTATCCAAAGAAGGCATGCAACCGAGTATGGGACAATGGTGTATAGAAGAACATGGGATTGAAGGTCCTTGTGGCCATTATCATAGACCTTTCCATGAAGGACCGGCAGCAGGGGCATAGTGAACAAACTAGATCAGTTTTTATATGCGATTTTGTTGAAGGCATCACAAGTCTTGTGACAGGTTTTGCAAGTTTTTTTCTGGTGAATTTATAGTTTGTTGAAGCGATTAACAACTATTTATTATGTATATATATGTGGCATGTAATATGCAGGTCAAGCATCTACAAATGTAATTTTGTTCTTTTTGAAGAAATGAAATTGCGAATATTTCCGAGGAAAAAAAAGAGAAAAATATATAGTCTTGTCTATTTAGTTGTTGTTGAGGATGTAGTTGAGGGTGTTATAGTTATCAATTTAACATTGCTCCCAGGATGAAGAGTTGTCTCAATCTTAATTAAGCCTTCCTTATGACCATCTTTTGCTTGACATCTTCTCCATGGACTTCTCAATTGTATACCTAAGGTCGGGCTAAGGAGGGATGACTATGCATGTGAGTGACAACCCACTGAAAAGGCACGAATGAGAGGGAGAAGTAGAGGGACCATTTTGAACAACCATCACAAGTGATGCTTGAGTGTGTGAAAGGTCACTGGGAGCAGGGTTTGGTTGAGGCAGGAGTTATTATAGCTAAGATTCACATGGTTCAAGTTGTTGGCCTAGGTTTTGTATTCCTGGGGTATTGAAAATAGTGACTGATACTTTTGTAAAGGAACCGAGGCATACTATGAATGTAAGTGACTGTGTGGTTGGAGGATGTGTTTTTAGTGTGTTATTCTTAGTCCGACATCCAAAGTGTGGAAATTGAAGGTATGTAAATATGTCTCTTTCTGGGAATTTTTTCTGAAAAATATGATTTTTCTGAATTGGAGAATATAACAAAAATCAAAAGAAAAAAAATGTGAATACCTTAAACTCGCTAATCAAAGCCTCATTTTTTCTCTTGAAACTTAATTTTTCTATAGAGCTATGCATATTGGATGTGGTTCCTAAGTATTTCATGTCTTTTGCTAATACAAGTAGTTCATTATTGACTGAAACTAAATTTGTTTTTTTGTTAGATTGGTTTATTTATAGTGAAAACAATTATCTACCAACTATAATCCACTGATGTACAACAACATTATTGAAAACATATTTCTATACTAAAATTGAATGTGAACCTAAGAAATTTGATGCTTATGCTATTGATTATATTTGTTTGGATAGTTTTTAGGTGTGTTTCAATTGTGTATTTCTCAATTATGAGTTTGCTTATGCTTTCAAATGTAGACGAGTTGTGATTTAATATTTTTTAACATTACATCAACAAACAAAACTCTTGTCATTGTTAAATGAATTATTCGTGACATGACACCATTGAAGCATAACACTGCTTAATTGGACACAAGAATCAAGATATTTCTACAAAATATAGTATCAACATATTGCCACTTACGTTCAAGGAAGTATGATTTGTTTTATTTATCTTTTTTCTCAGTTTCAAGAGAATTTTTCAGTATCTTGAAGGGATATTGTCAGGGCGTTGGGAACCTTAGGGTGGACGGCATAATCACCCAACATTTCCAGTTCTTTGTGGGCAAGGCCAAACCGAAACCGATTTACTTGGACTGGACTATGGCTTACTTCTTCGTTTAATTTATTACTTATTCGTTGAGCATCATAAATAGGTTTATCAGGCCATATGTAACTATTGAAATGAAAACTTCACTAATCTAGATGAATGTAAAGTGTTAGTATGCCTTACCGAGGCTCGACAATTTTTACATGGAAATCAAACCGAGTTAGCACCAGAATGTTTGTTGGAGCTTTTAAAAAATGAAAGGTAAGAATAGCATCTACATACAACGTGGAGGAATTTTCATGTAGTGACGAAGCTTGTGGTCTGCAAGGAAGGAGAGCGCATGTACACTACTTATCCTGTCATAAATATTGTACCAAGGCTCGACAATTTTTACATGGAAATTATGTAAACACTTCTAGAGATTCTTGAAAAATTGGTCCGACACCACATAATATTCATCATTTGTCTGTAGGTTCGATCACGTATATAATCCATAAAGTAAGGTATGTTAATTCAATTAATGAGGAATGCCAAAGGCATTCCTTCCATTATCTCAACACTTAGCGAAGACCCTAACCCTAGTGGAACATCCATTTTAAACGTAGTAGATAAAAACATTTTGAGTTTGAAATACAAACAGTAAATTTCTCCAATTATGGATTTATTTTTACTTGCAATCCAAATAATGAACTTAGTTTCATCCTCCCCTGAGAGATGTAGATTTTCACACATAGTTTCATCCTCACCCGAGCGCTGTAGCTTTTCACACAAGCTCAACCACTGTTAAAATTGATTTTTTAAAGTTATTTTAAGAGTTTTAAACTTGTGTTTTGGAAGGATAATTCTAGAAATGAGGAACCATTAGTGTGGGAGGCGTTACAACAGACCCATCTTACAAGAATAGTGTACCCTTTATATACACATGCAATGGCTTCAAAAACAACTGCCTTTGGATCCAAAAATGGAACTGGGCGAGGAAGTATGCTTATCAGGCAGGGCATATCAAAGGAAGTATGCTGCAAATTTATCCCGTTATGGATTTATTTTTACTTCCATATCCAAATAATGAACTCAGTTTCATCCTCCCTCGAGAGATGTAGCTTTTCGCACATAGTTTCATCCTCACCTGAGCGTCGTAGCTTTTCACACAGGCTCAACAACTATTAAAATTGATTTTTTAAAGTTATTTTAAGAGTTTCAAACCTATTTTTTGGAAGGATAATTCTAGAAACAGGGAACCATTAGCGTGAGAGGCTTTACAACTGAAATGGCACTGGGCGAGGAAGTATGCCTACCAGGCGGGGCGTATCAAAGGAAGTATGCCTACCTGGGTAAAGGAAGGTGGAGCATATAGGTATGCGTATCAGTCTAGGCAAACATTTTAAATTAAATTGTAACAGAAATTAAACAATTTAAGTTAAATTGTAATAGAAATTATCAAACCATCTTTGGTTCATAAATCTCTTATCGTGAAGCTCGCTCCAAATTAGCAAATCGCTTCCTACTTCAATGCATCCCAAAATGTGCAATAAGGAAGTGCAAAAGTCATCTCCCTAAAGTGCAATCTCTTCCAAGGGAGGAGGCACGATCTAGGTCTCTTCATAATGAAACTAAGAACCATAAAATTTGAGAAAAATGGTACGACTTTAGACAAGATTATTAAAATTGCAAATCTTGGGCATTTTGGAAAACTCGTCAAACACTATAATTTTATTTCACTTTAGATCTTAGTTTCTTAGCAAATTGGACAAAAGAACCCTGCAGTCCAATTAATCAATTTACGTTTTGTAGATTTTGGATCCTTCACTTCTTCAATGTCCACTTTACATAGAATTATACTATGGTAATTTAGCAACAATAATAAAGAAATCTATGGAACCAACAGGAGCAAAAGCATATATGTTAGCTCTCCTTGCTAATGTAAGGAGTGAATTCTGTCTGTTCACACTCCATCTCCATGATATATCATTCTTGAATCTTAATGTATTTTCCGTTGATTGGTACCAAAATATTAGATACATTTTAGAAAAATTAATAAAAACTATATTAGTGCAAAATGCAATATTTATATAGAATAAGCTCAATATTTTTCCACACTCTGCAATACAGATATATTGCATCTATGCAAGTTTATTGCAATATTTGCAAACAGCCGGAGATCTTTTATGCACAGGATCTTGTATGTTTCAATTCTCTCTGCTTAATTGTAAATTTTCCAACAGATTTGTTCATTTAAAAGATTAGTTTCATACATGGTGCAAACATGAGTATATTTGTGCAACTACTTGTCTAATTCAAATGCAAAATATGGGTTCATTTCATTACAATAATGTTAAGTGGGATATACAGATGAGCGCTTGATGATTGATAACATCATTTTAGCTTATCCCTTCATCATCCACTCAAAGTACATGGGTCTATTAGAGGCTAGAGTGTACAATAGTGGTACAACATGTGTACATAAAGAGGAATCCTAAAGATATAAGAATTTACAGTAGAAGACATGAAACCAATAGATTTAGCTCTGTACAACGCATTTCATGAAGCAGGTTTCATCAATGAAGTGAAGTTTTCAACCGTTTACCATCAGCTCATATCCCACCAAGTCATCACATTCCAATGTCAACACCAATGCAACTTGTAACCCACAATGGGAATCAAAGTCCCAAGTCAACTAGGGAGCTCTCTTTCCCGCAGTTCACACTTGATTGGGGAAATCCTTCATCCCCCAAAAAACAACAGAATTGCAACAGCAAAGAAAATCTCATTCCTAGTTGGTATATAACGCAGACCAACAAACCAAATGCTCCAAATTTAAACTTATCTAATAAAAAGAACAGGCACTATACCAAAGCTACACTTGCTGAAGCCTGAGTCACAATGAATGGAATGAAGCTCTGAATTCAAAACTGAACACAACAGTGGAACTCAACCATGTAGCTCTTCTTAGTTATTATTGACCCTCAACCAGTCATATAATGTACAAGGAAAGAAAATACATATCCTCCTTTTGATCGGCCTAAGTTTGCACTTATGCCCAAATAACCCAACTGAACCCTGGCACTGAACCCCAGTGTAGTGCCAGCACTTTGGTCAACCAGAAATTCAAACGCAGTAAATATTTTTTTCTACCCCTCTTAACAAACAGATTTTTCTTACCATGATGCATATGTTCTACATTTCTCTGATTGTAGAAGTCATATTCTTCATAGGGCTCAAACAAATACACCCCAATCAATAATGACTTCATATTTTGCTAATAGCATATTTTATAATTTATCTGTATTACCTGAATATACATTTTATAAACAGGTAAAATAATACTTGATGCATCAACTGTTCTAGATAGATGATCAAATGATGCCTTTCCTTCACTTGTATTTCCTTTATTGCCACTTTTCTGTCACGGCGGAAATTCTTTCAAAGCACTCAATATTTGTGTTGCTTCTCAATTTTCTCTAGCAAAATATTATTTCCTGATGAATAGGCTTCAATTCCATAGAGGAGATTTGCAGAGAAACTGATGAATCCCAGGATTGCAACAAGCATCAGATCTGTCTGTCAATGGTCCTACCATCCAATGTATCCTGCTCAGAAAACAATGAACAGTAGACACGTGACAAGAGTAGACTTGAGAGTTCCTTGTCCAAATCTTTCCCCCCTCCACTTCTCTGCTACAAATTACATTGTATTGCCAATGTGTTGTAACCACAACAATGAGTAGTCCCAAGCAATTAATACACCCAATATTGAGAGAAGAAAAGGCATGTAGCTAGAGTAGCATGGTGGATGGGGAATTGTCTAGTGCCATATAAAAGGTCAGGCAAATAATCCAATGGTATCCAGTGGTAGATTAGAAGGGAAATACTCCCCTTCTCAAGATATTCTGCAGATTGAAGATCCAAAATCCAGGTTGAGAACATCCTTTTAGAAGTCGTCCATTGCATTCAGGAGAACAAGGTGATCAGTACAAAACTGGAATTCACCGTTGAACACCTGAGGCAAATAGGATGCAGATCAAGTTGCAAATCCCAAATCATCAAATTGTTATCTCGGCATGATCCACTGTACTTGTGGAATCCCCATAGCTCTCTGTGCTCCAAGAAGCTGCATCTGAACCACTTAAAAGAGATACGGCATCACTGTATGTGAAATAAGCGTACTCCCTAGCACCTGGATTTGTGTCCCAATCTGTTGTAGCCAAAGGAGCTCTCTCATAATTGAAACCATAAGCATCCCTTTCAAGTGCATAACTAGCATATGCATCACTTGAATCATCATTTGAATCCCAAATTAGATTGGAATGGATTTCATCCATTCTAGCAGTTGATAAGTTCAAGGAAGAGATAGCATTCCTGTCAAAACTATCATTGTGTCCATTTGATGCAAATGACTGCCAAGAATCATATTTATGATAATTTATTGGTGCTGCTATTGACGATCGAGCAATCTCATTATTCTGCACATATGGTGGCCGTGGAGAAGACCTGAAATAATACTGTCTGTTAGGAACAAGCCTATCTTCAGCATTACTTAAACTATAAGCAAGCACAACCAATGTAAGATGACTGACAAACAAAGCAATTTAACATTTGCATTCACCTTGAGTACAAAAGAATGTAGGCACTTTCCGACATTACTGTATGAAGTTGTACAGGTTGTACCTGTTTGTCAAAGCAGGAATTCATTATCAATTTGGAAGGAGATTAAATTGAAAGAAACTGATAAACATATGCATGAAATACTCATTCCTTCAAGACAAATCTTATAAACTCACCAAGTTGCATGAAAAACTAAAAATACCAATTTAAAATTTTTCTCAGACATGAGAAAGTACAATTCAAGGTTTTTGAAATTATAATGTTCCATACAGAAGAAATTTATCATAGACAATGGATAATGCTAAACTGCTCAAATTGAAGTAACAACACTCAACAGACCATTATTTCCAGTGTTTCACCTTTTGAAATAAATTTCCATCCCATTTAGCAAATCAAAACTGGATACCTTTTTGAAATTTAAAGAAGTGAATACTAACTTGGCTAATGATCTAAGATAGACTAACCTCAGCATCATCAATCTTGTACCAGGCCCCATGCATATCCTTCACATAACAAACATAATGCCCAAAAAAGGAAGCATTCAGCATATCTAAATGGACTACTACAGCATAGAGCATGTATAGAGGTGGCTCATCACCAGTTCCGCTCATATAGGGTGATATATCCAAGACTTCTGGGAAAGTAACATGTTTGTTGAGTTTACCAAACTTTCCATTCTGCAATAACCAAAACAAGAATGCCTGAAATTATGAATGAATATACACAGAATTGAAGAAAATACATTTGTGAAGTTAAGATGGGTAACAAAATTACTACCTTAAATCTCTTCAAGGCAATTGTAAGAATGTTGGGAGCTTCATGCACAGCCAACTGCTTTTTAGCTTTCACATAGAATTTGCACCTGCACATGATAGCACAAGGAGGAAGAATCCTATAAATAGATAGAAACCTTCAGGAAAACATAAATCGACCTTTCAACATACAAGGCATATAGTGCATTAACCTAAAATGTATAGCATCTGCATATTGGTTTCATGATTATTTTCAGATTTTTACAAGAAATTTTCCATCCCAGGAATTTTTTGTTACAAAAAAATTATACAGATATCCAACCAATTATACCTATAGTAGATAATAAAATAAGATACCAGTTGTGGATAAAACCAGAATGATAATTGAGTTAGGATAATCTGCTGGGATAATTAACTTTCAACATGATGATCAACTTAATATTAAATTGCTATAAAAATTTGTTCTAGCCCTGATCCTCATTGGCATCCAGGTCTTTTTAAGGATCCCTTTCGTGATGAAAATTCAAATATTTCTCTAGGGTTTAATCAGCAAGGGAGATTTATGGGAATTCTTCCTTATCAAATTGCCTTCTTTGTCTGATTCCTCCAAATACCCCAAGCTTTCCAGTCTTCTAGGCTCAGTTTCTGAGTAGCACCTGATACTTCTCATTTTTCTGCTAGTTTATCATTGATAACTTTCTGAGATGGAGGACATTCAGGTACTGGATCACTGGTTACCCGAAGGATTATCATTCCTTGGCTGAGTCTTGAACCAATTTGACGTCTTTCTTCTTCACCTTTTAACTTCTCAAAACCCATCATGAGCTATAATTGTTGGACTGGACCGAGAAACATTAATCTTTTCCATTGAACTCCAGTCTTCTTCAACTTGCATGGGGCATGATGCAGCTAAGTGGTAAGCTTCAAAACAAACTCTGCATCGGGAGGCTGTATTTTCATAATCTAGAACTTGTACCCACTTGACTACCTAAATTCAGGATTATCTTTGTTACCCCCTCGCTTCTAGGGGTAACTAGAGGAGATTTTTTCTCCATGATCCACATTTCAGACAGCAGTTCCAATGATACCATTCCATACTCTCCACAGACAATTGCCCACAGATGCCTTCCATTACATGCTCAGCTCAGCTCTCTCGATATGGTGCATTACACATTCAGGTGCATTGTTTTGACATTTCATATCGAGTGATAATGTCAATACTTGAGGCATGAAAATGGTGATCATGGGTTGAATTGGATATTGAATCATGATGCTTTGAATTTATACTTTTTTCTTTGTCTCACCTTGGTCGTCATCATCATCTTCTAGTCAAGTGTTGTCACTCTTGGGCAAAGTTGTACTACCGGGGGCCCTTAATGGGAGTAACGTGTCCATATCCCTTACCATGAATAACATATTCCATCTATGCCTTGTCTGTTGTCCTTTCTTTTGGGTTGGTTGTTACATGTATCTCAAAAAGGTTCATGCTTCATAATCCCATGAGAAGAAGGGGCTTGAATGCCTGAGGTTGATGCAGCTTTATAAAAAAAATGACATAGAAAGGGAAAAAGCCCTAATTCAAAATGCGATGAAAAGAAACAAACAAGAAAAGTAAAGTATTAAAAACCAAGAAAGAAAGAAGCATGAGCTCTACCCCCTTGCTAAGAGGCCATCACCCCAAGTCCTATGCAATGAATGCATATCTTACAAAAGGACTTATCAAATTAAATGTCAAAAGACAAAAACAGTTAAAGCTATAAAGAAAAAGGCAAACAGGGGTTTGGAAAGACACAGTGTCGAGGAAAGGGTACCTCATTGCCTTTTTGCTCCCTCTACAAAGGCACTCACGAGTATGACTATTATGAATGGCCTTGCATGTCAATGACAATCCACCCATGAAGTAAACCCAAATCCATACCATATACCATTACACATACTTCTTGATGGGTTCTTTGGGACATCTTAGCCCAGGTACTGGCACGCCTAATAGGGGGGTAATAATGATCCTCCCATACCTAGACTTGGAAAATTTTATAACTTTGTAAGCTAGTGTGAAGTTTGAAGAGGATACTTTGTGAGATCTATCTGATGGCTTTTGTATTGACACGACTCCCTTTATATGTTGTGTTTGGATTGTGTATCTTGCGGCTTGCCTCCGATCTTCATGATACATTGGATCACATGAGCCCCTCCTCGGATGATGGATTCACATAGCCACATGCTTGGTTGACACTTGGATCCTTTGGAGAATATTGAGGGGTTGCTAGCACACTTTCATGGAGGCTATCCCCACCACTTGAGAGAGGTCGTTCCACACTTCTAGGAGGACGTTGAGCCTTTTGAGGATAGGGCTCCCTTGACAAGACACCCTTGCACACATGGGGTATGACGTTGAGTCTCTTGGTGATGGAACGTTGCATGATGATGATGATGATGATTTGATGGGGCATTCCAGCTTTCTCTAGAGGGGATTGGACCTTTGCTTGAAGACATTGCACTTGGAGAGATGACAAGGCACCTTTCCATTGATGATAGTACCCTTTGATGATGGGACGTTTCACTTGGATGATGATACTATTCCTTCACTAAAGAGAGGGAATTTGTTGCCTAGGTGATAGTGGTAACATCTTCCATGTTCCACTAGTCTTAGTTCCTTGTGAAGGCTTTGCACTTGGTGCTAGATTGTGTGGTAACAATCTTCTCCGGTAATTCTTTACTCGAATCCACCTCTACACAAATTCTGGCATAGGTCGAGAATCCCCTTTACTCTCTTTGCTTTCATACGAGAGAACGAATTTTCCCAAAGAGTTATCGACTGCTTCCAACAAATTTGTTTCCCATGGATGTATGGGGAGATTAGGTAGACTCCCCCATACAAGTGTGGTAGAGAGGCATTTTTGCAAGGTCAAAATCTAGAAACAAAAGTTTTATAAGAGACCTGATCTATCTCAGAATTAAGGGCCATCCTTAAAGATATGTTTTCGATCATATGTGATTTGAAGAAGAAAAACAAAAGACCTTTGAACAAAAACTAACAATGAAAGCCAAGTCTAGTTTTCTTATATCCAAGACACTACATGATCTATGAAGGACCATAGACTGTTAAATTTGTAGAAAAATGAATTTTCTTTGTAATCTTCCAAGGATAATCTTCCAAGTGCCATGTTGGAACACATACAATTCTGAACTTTTGAGCTTTATATTCTTCACCTCATGAAAATATAATCTTTTCCAAAGAAAGCAGTAACTTAGAAAATAACTTTCAAATTTTTAAATCAAATTAATTTCTGGCTAATTAGTAATAACTCGCGCATGATATCCGTCGTTGATGAGTTTTTCTGTTGGATCGAACGATCCCATTAGCCCCCGGAGTTCTGGAACCGCCTAAACTTTAAAGAGGTAAATATATAACAGTCACCTCGGAGCTCCGCGCTTCGGGTATTTCGACAAGTCTTAACGATAAAAGCCCCGAAACCCGAAACTGTTCGTTCATCACTTTTCCTAAACCTTTAAAGGACACGAGTCGTGGTACACGTGTGTCTTTTGAGTCTTCCCCGAGTTGACACGTGGCACCCATTTCTAACATTTTCGTTTGAAGATTCATACGATTCCAAGTAACACATGGCACCTCCCTTTTCTCGACACGTCATCTAGAATGACGTCATCTGCGACACATCACTACGGGAGATGACCCTTCGGAAATATAACAAAGAACTAATTCATATATCACCGAAGCACCAAAATGCCAAAGTATTAAACTTTAATTAATTAGGTTGATCATGGTCAAGAGATAATTAATGACTTCGCAATTCGGGGTTCAGACGTTTACCCTTCCACGTATCCTAAAATCTCTAAAGTCTGAATTTCTGGAACATTTAAAGTTAAATATGATTAATTAAGACTTAAAATCGATTACCGGATAAGTTTCGGGTTTCGGGAATTTTCTCTCGAGCTACATTTAAAGCTCCCGATGTCCAAACTCCCGAAACACTTGAAGTTAACACACCTTTTTTAAACATGATTAATTAAGGTTTTAAAAGCGATTATCCCGAGACTAACCTTTCGTGGATTCGGGATTCAAGAAATTCCAACTCTATCTCATCTAAAACTCCTGAACACGAACAGCCGAATATTAATGGCATTCATGACTAATTAACGGTAATGATTCAAACGTGGAGTGCGGATCGCCAGGGAGATATTTCCATTAAAGTTAATAAATTTTTCGTCAGTGAAGCCATACAAAAATCAATGTATCTAATTTGAATAAAGGCACATGGATTTCGAATTCATTTTCACCTTCTGCAATTAACAAGCTTTTATCAGTTTGAAAAGCTTAAGGATTTCCTCTGCAACAGGTTACCTCACTCAGTTTCTTAGAGATCATGGCACCACGAAAAATGATGAAGAGGCCTGATGCGGCTAGCGAGGGTTCAAATCCAAATGTGGACATTATGTCAGACACCGCGCCGCGAGCCATAGACACTGTTAAATCTTGTACGCAGGTGTTCGAGGTTCTGGAACACGAAATCATAAACTGTCCAGAAGATTCTGGTGATGAAGAAGATGATACTCATGCAGCTACACTCAGATATATAGCCCAGTCAGAGCTACACAAGATAGTTGCGCGACCGAGACTCATATGATAAGCTGGGCCTTGGAGAACATCAACGTCCAAACTAGGAGTATCACCAATCACCAGAAGGTCATCGTTGGTTCTTTCCGACCGGAACACCTCCAAGTAATGTATAAGCTATCTCCCAATCCTAAATATAATTACAATGCTGCATTTATGTTGGAGTTTGAGCAAAAGGAATGCATACAATACGACAAGAGTTATCCCGATATAATCAAGTCCCGGTGGGGGCACCTAGAGAAGTTCAGGGTCGACGCTCATGGTATGTATGCCACAACGTCGTTGGACGTTCACATGATTTACGTAGCCATTATGCTCTGTAGATTGTTTGGGAAGAAGAGTCCTACTCATTTCCCGGTGGAATGGGTATCTATCATGCACGAGGTGGCCGAGGGCTACACTTTTAATTGGGCCAAAATGTTGTCAAATAACTTGGCCAAAGAAATTACTGAATACAAAATGGCGAAATCAAAGGGGCAGCCCACCCCTTTCTATATGTCTGCGTATGTCATGGATGCCATCTGTTTCATGACCCCTTTTCCATTAATGAATTGGAGCTGGACCCTGACTAGTACAGAGCCTATTCACTTCTACCATTCCAAACTATGGGAGGAAAAAGCCAAAGGTTTATTTTACGAAATCTGTCACAGTGTAGTGGTGCCTGTTCATATAGCCCTATATGGTCACCCACCCCCTCGAATTTCAAACAGGATCATGGGAAATCTGGGCAAACTAGCAGATTGGTTCATTGAAGAAAAATTCTCTTATATCAAGGTTTTTGGATGCTCAGTTCCTCCCCATGCTCTCCCGCGATTTTTACCAGACCGGCTGGTGTGCAGGGAAGTAGCTTACTAGACAGTAACAAGAGGCATCAGCAAGGAGCTGAAGGCAGCACAGAAGAAAGTATGGCCAACATTCCCCATTCAGGTTGGTATGTTCTCATTACTGGATTTCGATCACTCCAAAGTGGAGGCCGCAACTCTGAATGATGTCAAGTTGGTTGACATCGAATTCAAAAAACACGACCCACACAAAATTGTAGAAAACCACCTGGCCTAATTCAACATGAAAAGATATGTGCATGAAAGCTCCCCATATGACGAAATATTCAGGGGAGTTAGGTCTTATGAGGAGGTACATGACAGATTCCAAACCCTGTCCCCGGATCAACAGGCTAGTTTCCTCAGTTTCCAAATACACAGGCGAAACAGTTTGCCAAAAATATTACAAGGAGAATTGATAGCCGCTCCTCCTACACAGGAATCTATACCTCCATGTTTTGAACCAAGTCGCTCTAGTAAACATAATATTGAGAAAACCCCAAAGAGCTATGAGGTTTTGACTCAGAAATTAGAAGCTTTGTTATCAAGTCCACTAGGCCCTCAGGAAATGGTTCAGCTCAAAGCCTTCCTAAAGCAAGGACAGGATGCATCTCCTTCGACACCAACCACACCCACTGCCAATACAATCGAACAACAATAGTCTACAAAAACCGGTACTCCTATTACATCATTGACACCTCTGCAGTCTAGCTTCGGAAATCCTAGTTCCAAAATCATTTTTGTAAGTGATCTCACCCCAATTTCGCCCGAAGAGATGCCTCCTTCGAATTTCTTCTTTAGCAAGAAACGGAGGGCCATTGTCAAAAGAGAATCCCACCAGAAAGACGGAGTAATAACCAAAAGGCAGAGGATGTTGTATGACAGAAATGATCGCGATGATTCAGAATTCGCGAAAGAAGTTGCAGGTTCATTGGGTGCCTTTGCCACTGCAAATCAATGGTCCGTGGAGAATTTGGCAGAGCAACTACGACAGAAAAGCTTATTGGTGGGGCAGTTGCAAGATCAAACACTGGCCATGGAACAAACTATCAGGAACAGGGTAAGCCAAGACTTTGAACAAATCAAGGCTTACGATCGGCTGCAAATCCAACAGCTTCAGGCCAACCTTGAAGAACTCCATCAGAGTTCACAAACCGACCGCGGATTGATCACTCAGCGTGATGAAATAATAGGGCAATTGCAAGCTAGATTAGACTTGACCGAAGGTACCTCAATAGATATCTCGGCCTTCCAAACTCAAGCACTGGAAATAAACAAAAAATTGGAAATGGCCCAGCAGGATCTTTTTATGAAGGTTGATGCCATCCAGAAGTGCTACCATGCAGTAGACCTTGCTCTGAAGGATGTCTATATGAAGGAAAGAGAAGCTCGCTCAGCCCGTGCTAGATTTCAAGAAGCCATCATATTGGCACATAAAGATAATGTCCTTGATTTTCCTCAGCTTTCTCCTTCTGAACAAACAAGAAGTGATATGGCCCTGAAGGTATGAGAAACAAATTTGGCAGAGAGCAAGAGGTTAGCCAGGGAGGTAAAGGACGCTTTCCAAGAAGTGTTATCATCATTAGACGAGACTAATTGTTTTTAGGGAAGCAGTATCGCGGAGGCCTTGGGGCAAATCGATATTGAAATGAACCAGCATAATTCTAGAAAGAGCAAAGAAGAAACTCTGGCAGCCATTCAAGAAATGAGCCAAATTGATCTTCTTAAAATAAATAAATGGCTAGTGAACCCAAGTTCACAGTTCCAGGCCCTAGCTCGAGAGGTGAAAAGGATCCAAGAAAAGTTGCCTCAGGTAGAGAGGAAGTTATACACTTTTGAGGTAAACGAAACAATTGAGCCATCTAGATTGGTGGTGGAATTTTTAGATAGATGCAACAAATGCATTGAACATGAAAAAGCAAGCACAGTTGGGAGCAAGTAAAAATGGTATTTCATTGTTGAACATAGTTGGAGGGACAGATGGCAACAGAACTACAATAGCCAGGATATTATGCCAAATTATTAAGGAGATCAGATGACAGATGTGTCTAGCCTAAAGGAATATGGAAAGGAAGCATTTCTGCCAGCAAACGAAGAGACAGAGGACGCCAGCAGAGCTCATCAGATTTCACATTCCATTATCTTATTCAAATATATGCAATTTTTATTATGAGAAGTCCAACTGTTTGAGTTGTGACAGTTTTGTATAAATACATAGATCCAAGAACTATTCAAGGCTGCTTCTTGCCGAATGTAATAGAGAAAACAAATGTTTGATTGCAATTTAGTATTACAACTACTGTAATCGTATTACATCAGTAATTCGTTAAGTAAGCAGTTTTTCCTCTGTATTTACTGCGAGTAAAACAAGACCTGCAAGCTGTGTGAATTATTGTACTTTATACTTTGTTCAAGGGTGCGCTATCTATTTTCTTCCACTCCAACAAGGTCAGACTCTTCAGCAATTGATGCCTTACTTTGTTTAACAGTTTTGTATTTTCTCTCACACCATTCGATATTACAATTGTGACTCAAACACGAAATACGGCCTCTGTACTGCCATACTGTTAATTTCATTTAAGGAACTTTTCTCATATAACTAAAGGTATAAAAAGCACTCTTTAAAAACAGTCACTTTAAATTTTCCTAATGCCTAACATTACTCTTTGAGCCTTAAGTTTAATCTCAGGAACAAAATGCCCAACACTACCTCTCCTAATTGAGCAACTGACTTCCCCATTGTCTGCAACCAATGGGTTAATAACTTAATCATCATGTTGATTAGGGTAATGACCCCCTAGGGTTTATCCAACCCCCAAGGTGAAATTCCCTCCAA
>ML812571.1:165420-180950 GCA_009831015.1 Picea engelmannii
AGCACATGGGGACCACTTTCCAAGGTACCCAAATCTCAACAAAAATGCTATGGCTGTTGCAAATTACAGCAGTAAACAATTATATGACAGCAATAAAAGATTTGCAACAGCAGCAAGAAATAACACTCAGAAACATAACAATTGATCATGAAAAGTAAGCATTAAACCAATAGATTATTATCCAATTGCTAGGGGTAGTTTATGAACAAGTTAAGCCACTTTTAGATAGGTGTATGCAACAATCTAATGTAATTTTCAGTGGCCGTAGCAAACTTTTATAACAGCAGCAAGAAATATTTGAAGTTTGCTAGGGTTAGGGTTAGTAGGATGTTTGAGAGATTGAGAAGAGCGATTTTAACTACTTTAGCCACAATACCACTTCTAGATCAGTGTCAATGTCCTTCTAGGGCCTATGGAGTCTCAAATGCATTAAACTTGAAGATTGATCTAGCTGAGACCAAGAGGTAGAGTCTAAACCCTAAGGTGAAAGCACGTTTGGGGCCATCAAACCCTAGAAAATGACGTCATGATCAAATGGAGGGTGACATCAAGGGCTTAGGGCATTGCGTCCAAGGTGGAGGGAGTTGTATCTCATTTCTACATGGTGCCTAGCTGTTTGTTGCTGCAATGTCCCTGATCCAATGAATAATAAGCCCTAGGGTACTCTGCCCAGCCTGTGGGCTTTCAATGCATCTATGTGCTATCATGATCAAATCTGCTCAAACCAAGCCCATTTTTCCATCGTCCATGGTTCCAAGGATGTGAGAGCTCACGTTGGAAGATGGTAAGTCATTGGATGACTCACTGCTCTACATCAAACGTGCCAAAGTTCTTCCATAAAGGTACAACGTCCTGGGTGAAAACTCAAGGCATCCGTCAAAGAACCATGTCAAGGCCATCCAAAACAAAGCAGAGTATAAGACAAGGTAAATGTAATGTCCCCTTCCAATTGATCATGACGGAGGATGACTCAATAGCCTATACAACTCTCCTAGGCTATAGTCAGTATGAAAAAGGGAGTCAAGGAGATGTCACTTGGTTAAGATGTGCCATATTCCTAAAGTGACATTAATTAAATAATTAATTATTTAAACATTACAAAGTAATTTTTAATGTTTAAATGAAAAATAAAAAGGGGTTATGAAGGAAGGATCTAGAAGGGGTTGGAAAAGTATAAAAGAAGGGTCACCCTCACTTCTTATTATTATGATTTGATCTCTCATCTTGGAGTGCTCTTGGAGCCATTGTTTCATTAGGGTTTAGCAAAACCCTTCCACCATTGCTAGTCTAGTTTCGATAGTGAAATATCTACCCTAGTTAGACAAATAGGAGGATCCAACCAGGGTCATCATTGGAGCTTTTACTTGAGATTCTTCTGCAGGTCAGTTGCACAACAAATTGTTTCAGAGGGTTTGTAGGGGCCGATCTATCTCCTCGTTGCATAACTGTGGGCATTTGAGAGTCGATCCACTTCTTGAAAAGGGTCATGAGGTTTATTATATCGGGCTGAGAGGACGGTGGGGCTTAGGGACGTCGCCCATCCCCATTCTCTGCAGATCCGAGTTAGTAAGAGGGTTGTGGAATCCCTAGAGCAGAACCAAACCCTTTATCTTGCAGATGGTATAAGGAAGACGTGGAACCATTGGAAGGGTCGATCTACCAATCTGACAGCACAACGAGGGTTTTTGGTGATCTGTGCGTCTAGAGCAGGAAAATTGGGGGCTTTGGAACGGGTTGATTCCCATTCTCTACAGATTTGAGCGGTTGGTAGGGTTCCTTGACAGAACCGTGGGGTTTGTAGAAGGTCTAGTGAGGCTAAGAGAGTCTTGGGACAGCCGACAACATCCCTGGAGGATATTGTAGTTATTAGGTTTCTTATTTGTTTTCTGTAGTAGATATTGCAGTTGCCCTGCAGCCATTGGATCTGTGTGTTTAGGAGGGTTTTTGCAGTTGTTGTTACATCCCATAGAGATCTTTGTTTTGTTCTGATTTTGGGGTTTCAATACATAATAAGATGCCATGCTACTTTCCCTATTCAATGTGTAATGGATGCATGTATTGTGATTGACAATATTCCTATCTGGGAGACATATGAAAAATGTTTGTAAGAAGTTCCAACAGCCTTAATGCAAAGTATTCGACAAAATTACACAAAGTAAATAATACCTCTGGACAGTAAACATACTAATTCGGTTAGGAACATTATAGTAAACCAATGTTCATAAGAAATATTAGTCCTTAAATCATGCAAAGTAAGTTTTTACTTAAGATATAAGCCATGTAAACAATTCACCTCAGTATCCCCTTCAAACATCACACTAGCCTAGGACCTCATGTGAGTTGGCAAGTTTGAGTATGGGAGGGCCTTCATCCAACCTTATTAGGTGTGCCAACCAAAACAAGAAATAAAAGACCCAGGTAGAGGGATAGGTCCCGAGGGAAGCAAGAAAGAAAGAAACCCTTCGAGAGTAAGTGTGATAGTGACATGAATTAGGGCTTACTTCATGGCTTATGGTGTCATTAAATCCATTTCTATGAGCACCTTTGTAGAGGGAGTACTTGTTGCTTGAGATACCCTTTCCTCGATACTTTTTGCATTTTGAACCCCTTAATTGCCTTTTGATACCCATTTATTATTTGTAAGTCCCCTTTACAGGTTTTAAGCTTTATTCCTTCATTTTCTTATTGGCTATGGTCCTTTATAATTGTGCATTCATTTGCATCAAGACAAGGGCGATTACTATTAGAGGGGGTAGTTCTCAAGTTGTCCTGTGGCTTCTATGGTGGCCTTTATCATTTATGGCATATGCATATGTAGCAACTGCATCATCCTCTAGGCCTTCAACCCCCCCTTCTCATGAGAGAATTGACCATGACCCATTACCGAAGTTTGGTACACTGTGAGAGGCTCTAGGATGGAAAGTGATAAGTACGATGGGGATTGGAACATTACCCTTGTGAGAGCCCCCCAGTGGTACCTCTTTTCCCTGGGCGGTGACAACATGGGACTAGGTCACAAAAGTTGACCACCAAGGTGAAACAAGACAACAAACACAATTTCTCAAGCCAGTGATCCATTATCCAACTTCAACCAAAGTTCCTCATCTACACGCCCAACAAATTAAGCACAACACTCCGCATGAAAAAAGGACTAACATACCCCATGGTGACGTTGGATTACCATCTCCCATACACTTGGTAGTTTGGATGTGATGAGCCTTGGTTGATCTGTAGTTGTAGAGGCAAATGAGGGGGGCTGCTAGGCGTCCATCTCTGGACATGTTGGTCATCATCATGGTCGAGATCATTGTCTCCATTGCGGGCCATGAGACATGATCTCCTCTAGTTACCCCTATAGGCATTGGGGGGTAACACTACTCTCATGTGTGCCAACTGCCAATGTGGTCACTAAGCTCCAATCCTCCTCCTAAACATATGTGTCCAAGTCCACAACCAACATTCATGAAGCATGCTCCTCAACCCAAGCATCCTCAAGTTACATGTCCAGCCTCCAAGGTGTATATCACATGGTCCCAAGTTCCTAGGGCTAAGTGCCCAGCACTACCTCTCCTAATTGAGAAACTGCCTTACCCATTGTTTGCATCCAATGGGTTAGTCATCATGTTGATTAGGGTAACGACCCCCTAGGTAAAGGTGTAATGCTAGAACTCTAAACAAGGTCAAGCATCTACCCAAATTGATCCATCAAAATGTCCATGAAGCATTGCCAAGAGGCTTAAAAACATCACACTCTCCTAGCGAGGTGAAAACACTTTTTCACTAACCTCAAAATCCAACAACTAGTAAAGGAAGGGATTTATTAATTCAACATCCAAAGCATTGTATTGATATAAAGAATAGTGTGAGATGCAAAAGAGTATCAGCGTGCAAAATATAGAGAATACATGCAAATGAGAAAGAAGAGAATATCATCAAGCAAGCAACAAAAGGTCCCATTAACAAATCCACAACTCGTGAATTCAATGAGCAACAAGTTTTGGTGCTTACAATTCCAAAGAAAAAAAAAAGGGAAACCAAGTGGAAAGGGAGATTCACCATCTCAACAAAATGGCTCTAGTACACCACACTCATTAGCTGCTTAAGAAGACTGGAAGCCTTTTATAAAGTTCAAATACGAAAGATATATCAACTATATGAATGATAGTCTAGCTAAAAGCATGTCCATGACCGATTCTATTGGCTTGAAACCTTATATAACTCCAACAACCAAGTTTTGTAAGGTACTCAAGAACCACTCTATCAATGACTTTGATAATTCAAAAGTATGTCAAAGTGTACCAAAAAAACAATTCCCTTACCAAGCTATGACAAAGGAACTTGAAAGATGAAAGGAGCTTGGAGCATATGCTTATCATCCAAAGGAAACCATATTTGTGCAAAAGGAAAACATAACATACATAAATAAGGTGCATTGTTTTAATATGATCCATCAGATTTGGCATGCCATTAGAATATATTCAAAAAGTGGAATGCACAATATAGAGTTAAAAATAATTCTTTATCAACGCTTCGAGGACAAAATGTTTTGAAGGGAGTGACAATGTTCTGAATATAAAATAACACATAAATATAGAACTCAAGTTATAATATAGATCTTATGTAATTATTAGAAGGTACAATCATAAAGGCATGATTGTACATGAGGGGTCACCATAGGCATATAAAATCCAACACCTTCATTCATGTAAATCATCATTCAATTTTATATATACATTTATTTTTATTCCAAATTGGAACAATCAAATATTAAAGTGAGTTTTATACTCCAAAATTTCAAGCCATTCCAAGAATTTTTATTTTTGGATCAAAAATAGGGTTTCCAAAGCCTTCTAGAACCCTCAAGAAGCTTCCATGGTGGACCCCTAGCTTATTGTTTTCACAAGATTTTAAATGCATTTCAGTTCGACTACATTGACAATAAGATTCAATCAAAGACTACTTGTAGAGCAAGTTATCTAGTACCAGATGAATGCCACGTGCCACCTAGAGGGTATGTCGTATATCCCAATTGCATTCAATTTGACTAGCAGCAGTAGACCAGGTGGATGAGGGCTCATTGTTTTAGGAGGTTCTAGAGCCTTCTATGGTGGACCCCGCATGGACTATTTTGCTAGGGGAGGATTGCACCCTACATGAGACTATTATTTATAGAGTTCGACCTTACTACACTCTACTTTAGTGACACTACAATTTGACTAGGAGATCACTCAAGTTGACTTGACTTACACTTCACTTTAGTTCAGTTCATATTTGTTGCTATTCCTGGAGAAGGTGTGCACACCACTTAGGGATGAAGCTTCCTACACACTCAAGCATCCCCAAGGCCTATTTACGACCTAGACACTAGAGATCCCTACCTAGGGTTGACTTTTTATTTTAGTTATCATGTAGTTAACCTCAGTTCACTCCAGCTCAATTGTGTTGATTTTCATTTCATGTCAGCAGTTATTTTTGGAGGTTGCTTTCCTTTGGAGTAAATCTATTCTTGGAGACTAAGGTGCACTAGCTTAGGAAACTTTCATTCATTTATTCTTGTCTTAAGAAGTGAACCCTACTTGTGGTTGAATGACGTTGTGGCTTGGTGAAGACTCTTTCTACTTTTATCTAAGAGTAACGTGCACACAAAAGAAAGGTTATTTCTAGCATCTAACTTCTTCTCCAAACCATGTTGAGCACACCACTTGACAAAGTTTCCTCTTGCTTTTATGTGTACTCCATTACTCCTATTTTTGGTCTATGAAAGTGCGCCTTAGTGAGGTTTCACTTTCTTTCATGCATGTGGTCTATTTCTGAAGATGGAGGGCATCCCAATTGTCTATTTTCAAATGCTTTTCATGTTTAGAAGGAGGGCACACCTCTTGAACCTATTTTTGGCTTTTCATGAGGAGTTTTGAGCCTAGAAGAGGAACACTTCACTTGAGGAGCTCTGGGTGTGCTATTCTCAGCTATGGAGACTTTGTCTAATTTTTATATTGTACTACATTCAATCTTTTCTATTCTTGATCCATCTCTATTCTTACACTTCTCCATTCTTTATAATTCATTGTACAAGTAGGAGGAAGATATATGTACTTTACTTCTTTTCACCTCCTCACTGTCATTATTCTCCTAAAGATTTAGTGAAACAGAGATTGCATTAGAGCACTTGTATTTGTTGAAAGACTCCATAGTCAACATCGAGATTATATCCCATTTGATGTGGAGAAATTGAAGAATCTTGGCTCCCCAGGATCCTTGAAAGTATTGGTGTGTTCCCACCTATCCAAGACTTTTTACATTCTGCTAGCCCTGGCAATAATTATCTAATCGATTACTCTTTGTGACAATACTCATGTTCCAGAATTTGAGAATTTCTTTCTAACATAGACTCTTTCTTGTTTTTTATTGCAATCTTCATAGGAATTGTAATAGCACTCAAATATTTATTTTTTTTGCCCCTACTTGTTTTCTAGCATTCATTCATAACTCCATCACACAGACAAGGCACCCGTCATTTTATTCTACTTGTTTTTATCACATTTGAAGGCAAATTTATTGAATATTTTACATCCTCATTAATTACCATGGACTAGATTACAACAGAAGTACTTGGGCCCAATTTTCTAAGTTGTTCCTAGGCATTTTCTGTGCTTTTTAGCCCAAAATACCTTGCTGGTGCACATATTTTTGCGCAGATTTGGGAAGGCACTATAGTAGTTTATCGATTTACATGCAGCTAGAATCACTTAAAGTAATTTAATTGCATTTTCTTGTGTGTTTTATTTAAAGCAAAAAAAGCAAGTTTTGCTTGCTGCTTTTCTACTTTTTACACAGAAGGAGAAACTACAATGTTTCTCCCAGTTGCATGTACTTAGTCATCATCTTAGGTTAGTATCTTGCATCTTTATAGTGTTTTGTCATCAAAATCAGCAAGTTTAGGTTGCTGCTCTGCATAACTTTATGCAGAGATAGAAAGTCATTCTAGTTAATTTTCACTGATTTGCATGTGTACTTGCATATGTCATTTGGTTTTCATCTTTTTATTGTGTTTTTCTAGTGTTTTTGAGGGATTTTAGCTTGCTGATCTGCACTTTAATAAGTGCAGAACAGTGGGAGATTATCGCTCACTTAATTTTGTACTTAGTGGTATTTTGCATCTAGGCATATCTGCTTGCTGCCCGCATATTGTACTTTCCTTTCTGCATCTGATTTTTTAAGGACAGTAGCATACTTAGTTAATTCCAGGTCATTGTTTACCATAATAATTCATTCACTCACACTTTAGATCGTTTCTGGAGTTCCCACTGTGGTTGGAAAAGCACCCACCTGAAGTGGGACAAGTTCAGAGTGAGGTGACAATTGTTGTTGACCTAGTAGTTAGCCAGATGCCTTCCTAGTTTTACAGGTTGAATTTCCAGGTGATAACACATCTGAAAAAGCATATAATAGGCAAATAAATCTAGTAAAAGTGTGGTGTAGTCAAATGAAGAAACTCAATCAAACCCAAAAATACCAATTAAAAACAATGAACTAAAAGAAGGGGTATCAATGTTGGAAGAGTGTCAAGAAGATGGTGATAATTCAGACAAGAGATTACCAGAGTAGAAAATGGAAAGGCATGAAGTTTTCTCAGCATTGTATCTTCATAAAACCGTTGAGGACCTAGACAAAGAGGATGAGAGGAGTGGTGAGGAAGGGTGTAAAGGGAATCAATTTCTCTATCACAGAGAGAGTGATAAGGATGAGGATGACAGGATGACATGTTGTTGAGCACATCAAGGTAATAGACAATGTCAAAGAAAAGAGATGCAAACCAACCACTTCACAAGGAGAGGAGATGTATGGAATAGAGGTGTGTGAAGTGGAGAGGTATGTCTTGATGACTGTGAAGAAGAAATTAATGAGCAATGAAGGTTATGAGAGCAGAATGGTCAGATCCTAGAGTTAAGATGGTAAGGTGATTATGGGGAGTTATTGGATTATTCATGTTCAAGGTGGCAAAAATGTTATGATCGATAATTGCAACAAAGGAACTTGAGGAGAATTTGTGAAAGAAATTATAAGGGCTAAAAAAATTATAAGCTTTGGAGGGAGACAATGTAAAGCAGAAGATTCATAATGCTTAGAAGGGAGTGGCAAGACCATGATAGAATTTGAGTTGATCCTATATCACCCAAACATATGAATGAGATGAAGGCCAAGAATGTGAAACGAAACGAGGACAATGTAGCGTATCACTTCATTCAAGTGTTGTGGCCACCACCTAAACCAAGAGTCATTTCACTGGAATACAAATGCAAAAGAAAGAGAGGCCAAGATTAGTTGCAAAGGCACTCTTGGATCCTCTGCTCCTGCTTCCAATTGGCTTTTTCCATCTGTCCCTTTGCAATAACTAATTACACAGCCTCTCAAATATTATGTTAGTTAACTCCAAAGTAACATTTGAGGTTACAACAAAATTCTCAAAAGAGTGACGGCTATTCAAGACACTTATAATTAGATCCTCCTCATCTACTTCTCTACCGATAACAAACAGTTGATCCTGGATGTCTTTCAATTTCAGAAAGTGTTCTGAAATTGAATCACCCTCTTCTATCTTCTTTAAAAACAACAAACCTTTTAAGTAAAAATCCCTACGTTTATCGGAAGACTTGCATATCTCATGCAACATCGACCTAACTATGTAAGCATCCTCCACATCTTGCACTTGTGGGAGCATGTCCTCTATCATGAACAACTTTATCAGAAACACTACTATATTCTTCGAATCAAATTCTTCTTGATGATCATCATCATAGGGATCTCTCTTTTCCTTGCCAATGACCGCCCCTAACAACATAGCCTATACTGAAAAATGGCAATCATGCAATGCTTCCAAACACTGAAGTTGTGAGTCGTGACCGTTGAACTTCGGACTAGAGTCCAATAGTATATTTAAAAGACTCCCCATTTCTTTCAATGGAAAAACACCAATCAGCAATGAGAAAAATCAGACCTCAGAAAAACTCATAATTACCTCCCAAAAAATCTGCTATGATAAAACAACACTATATTAATCTGGTATAAACCCAACACCTATGTGCCACAATTATTTTTGCAGAAATATTTCTGCCCTATCTGCCCGCCAAACACTCACCAAAAAACAAACAATTCTGAGCAAAATTCTGAAAAATTTACTGCTGAAAAATAAATTCAGAACTTACAAACAATCTTGGGATTTATTCCTTTCCATGAGTCAACACAACTCTTCGAATTCTGTGCATTATCCTCTAATTTTGTGGGCTATCTCTTTGAACTCTGTGCGCTGTCTTCAAATGTCTCTTCAAATTATGTGCACTTTCCTCGAATTCTGTGCAGAGTCTCTTCAAATTTTGTGCATTGTCCTCGATTTTCCTGAACTGTTTCTTCGAATTTTGTGTGTTTTCCTTAAATTTTGTGTTTGTCTCTTCAAATTTTGTGCGCTATCCCTTGAAATCTGGGTATTTACCTGAATTCTGTGCCAGCACCTCAAAATTCTCTCTTCAAAAATTCTATCCTCAAATTCTGTGCATGCTGAGTTCTATTTCTCTGCTACGCAATTTCTTCTTTGCTGGAAATCTGCTCCAACATGTGACAATCTTCTTGGTCTTGTTCTGTATTGTGCACTCTTACAATCCTTCGGCTCCTATCAGTGCTTCACCATGTCTCCTGGATAGACTTCTCTTTGGCTTCACCGAGGCTCTGATACTATATCAGAAATCGCATCCACAATAGAAGAAAATTCAGACCAGCGATTGAGTGAGAACCATTCAAATTGATTGTTTCATTTTCCCAAGAGTCTTTTATGTGATTACATGGATGGAATGATTATTCACTTCATATTCCTAAAATAAGCATTCACTTCATATTCCCAAAATATGACCAATCTAGATTAAGTCATAATAAATTGACTTTATAATAAAATGTACTTTTCTAATAAACTCCTAAAGTAATAAGTATAACCATTAACTATCAAACTTTATCTCATAGGATGAGACATCATGATGCAGGATTAGGATCAACATAGAAGAACAGGTCGACATAAATGCAAACTTTGATCTCAGAAACTGTCTATTACGTTCTACAAACATGCTAATGTGGGAAGTTAATTTTGAACCCACAAAAAGCTTGCTAAGTTTTAGATTTTTTTTTCCTTGACCATGGAAATATGAAAACCATATAGCTATGAAGATAACATATATGTGCCCTCTAGTTCAGTAAAGAGATCCGGAAAACTGTTTCAATGGAAGCCAACTAACCTGTTACATTTGTACTTGTTTTCTCCATCCAGTAATTCAGAAGCTGTGAATTGTGTAAGTGCATCTTCCAAAGATTCAATGTCCCCATGTATCTCCACTGTAAGATCCAGCATATTCTCAAAACATAGAGACTCACGATGGCACCTCATACACTGAACCTGAAAAATCCAGTAAATACAGATGGTATTATTTTTCACATACAAGAAAAGGTAAACAAGTTAATTTAGTCGTTTGTTTTGTGAGGAAATCGAACCAAAAAGTAAGTTTGCAAAGGCACAGCATATTCATTGCATCTTCTCATGTATTGGGGATAAAAGAGAAACCTTTGACTGAAGAGAACCCCCAAACATTTGTTGTATAAATGTTGTCTTCTGCATTGTTTGATCAACTGTCTTTTCTCCACCAACTTCATCAAGGCATATTGATTGCATACTATCAATAGAAATCCTGGGAAAGTTAACTTTGTCAATGAGGTTCTTGCTTTTAATAAATCCATTTTCAACTGAAACAAACTTAAAAACCAACCAAAACTAATCCTAAAGACTCTCTTGAAAATAATGAAGTATCAACCTGATTACAATTTACAATAACAGTGTAATATAAATCCTTTTGATAATAACTACTCTATACCATCAGTGCCTGTGTGCATGGAACGACCAATGTGAGCTGCTTCAAACATTAACCACATATTTATTCACACAATTCATAACTCTTCTCACCTAAGGAGTTCATGAGCATCCTCTTGTCTCCCATCTCCAAGTTGAGACCTCATCCTCTGTATTCGTGATAGTATTCTAGTAGGTGATAAAGGACTTTCACCTTGCCTCACCATCAAAAGAAGGTGCTCAAGTTCACACATGAAACACCAGTTTCTCCTCTTACCTGAATCAAATAATAAAACGATATTGTTAATGTATTTCACATGTACTAGTGCCAAAATCTCAAATGAAACATCAATAACAATAAAGGATATTTTGTCAGACTCTAAGTAACATACAGTGTTGAGAATGATATCCTTGAAGTAGATAGGCAGCGAGTGGCCTTGTGTATGTCAAGCATTGTAAGACCACATTGGCATAGCAACTGCAGAAAGACCACCATACAAACTCAATTTTAGATCAATAAAACAACTAACCACCAAAGAGATTCAATTTCTGACCAATAAAACAGCCAGAAGTATTTTTCCACAACACACAATTCAGGGGAATATTGGTCAATTTATACATCTGAACATTTTGATTGTTTAAGTAAAACCCAAGGTAAAATGACAAAACTAAAAGTGTAGAAAGTCAATTTATTTTTCAGATGAAAATTGAGGCAGACCAGCATCAGCCTGTGATCACCAATACTAAGGCCATAACCAAGGCTTATGATGACACATTCTTGATCGAAGTGACAAAAATAGTACAAGGCAAATCATGAGTTCAATATCTATATGAATACCTTGAATTTATATTGCTTGTAAGCTGTAATGCAGCTACTTGCTTATGATTAAATTTTTCTTTAAAAATGATGGCATAACACTTAAAAGGGGAGAACGTTGCTGATGGGATCCTCCCTAGGGGTGTAGTGAGGGGGAAAAGGGCCCACTACAGTTAATAATAGTGTAGGGATGGTGGCCATTTAATGTAAGGTGCACCAAGTCCACTATGTTTGTTATTATTAAATAAGGCCCACTAGGTAGTTAGCCTTGAATAAACAAAAAGTGGACTATAAATAAGAATAGAGTCCTCCTTATGGTTCATGTATTGGAGTATATTATATTGGAGCTTAACTCATCAAGGGGCTGCCCCCTCAAAGAGGCAAGTGAATAGAGTTTGGTCCTTCCATAAAAGGATCATTGTACCGTGGTGCCCTACCTTAAGGGTATTTCGATATAAAGTAAAGTGGCACTTCTATTTTCTCCGAATATCTTGTTTGTGATTCAATCTTAAGGGTTAAGGACCATAACTACAGTGTGATCCTCAAAGGGGGATGGAATGGTGGGATCCTCCCTCGAGGTGTAATTGGGGGCCGAAGGGCCCACTAGAGTTAATAATAATGTACATATGGTGGCCATTTAATGTAAGGTAGATTGGGTCCACTATGTTTGTTATTATTAAATAAAACCCACAAGGCTATTAACCTTGAATAAATCTAAAGTGGCCTCATTAAAGAAATCCCACTATGTAGCTAGCATTTAGTTATGACTGGTATTTTCTAGCAACCTATAAACAAGGATGGAATCCTCCTTATGGATCATGTATTGGAGTATATTGTTATGGAGCTTAGCTCAACAAGAGCCCCATCAAAAAAGGCAAGTGAACAGTGGTTGATCCTTCTATAAAATGTTCATTGTACAATGTTGCCCTACCTTAAGGGTATTTTGATATGTGAAGTAAAGGGGCAATTCTATCTTTTCTGAATATCTTAGTTGTGATTCAATTTTAGGGGTTAAAGAACATAACAAGTGGTGCCAAAACTCTTTCTTAAGCAAAAAGGGAAAGAATTTACCTTCCTTTTTTTTCTCTTTTTCGCAGAGTTTCAAAGGAAAAAAATAAAATGTGACACTCAAATGCCTTTCTGTGTTATGCAAAATCAGAAGAAACAAATTGCAGATTTTACTTTCTCTTAAAAAAATACACAATTTCTAAAAAAAATGGTTCAAGTCAAAGTCTAAGAAGTTAAAAAGTTGTTGAATTAAAATTAGCTATTCTAGAGTTTTTTCGGTGACAACCGTGAATACTCAAAGTAGATATCTTTTGACAGAGCGTTCAAATTGCAGCAGAATATATGTCGATCAAAGCAGAGTGATCATGCCATTAGAAGTAGAGTGGTCGTGCCATTTCTAAATTGGGATTGTTATCGCACAAGTTATAGGTTGGGCAAAGCCCGACCCAACCACCAATTGGCGACAACTTATAGAGCACCTACCCATTGTCACCTTAGGCAGGTGTTCCCGTTACTTTAGAGGTGAAGTAGTCACCTCAAGGGGGGAATCCCAGTGACCCTAGGGGGGATTGAGATGGAAAATGAGATGTATGAACGGAAGCCCCTAAAGATCAAGTTTCTAGATGGAAAAGGGAATTTGGAAACGAGTCTAGAGGGTTGCTTAAGGTTTCCAATGCTTTCAGTAACCTGCCAAGAGTGAATACCTGCCCGAGACACGAGAAAAACCAAGTATATGATATAATATGTTTGTTGGACAAGCAAGTTAAGCTTGCTGTCCCTAATTGCAGCAATAATCAGTGATATATATCAGCATGTAAGAGATAATAAGGGCTGCAAAATAATTGCTAAAAGTACAATTGAATAAGCAAGAGACAAGCTAGTAAAGACTAGTTCAACTCAACAATGATAGAGTAAGACTTTAGCACAAAAGCAAGGCTGTCATAAAAAGCTTACTGCGGTGATATTTATCAGCCTTATGGCTGTAGAAAACCAAGCCTTATAACAGAAAAATCAGCCAATGAAAATTACTTCTAACTAGCTCAAAAAGTGTGCTAGGGTTAGAAGTTTGTTAGGCCAAAGTTGTAGCCAATTCCTAGGATTAGTTTAGCAGTTTTCTAGGGTTAGAGAGTTAGTTTTCTGCAGCCCTAATGGCTGTAGGTTAGTTTTGTAACAGCAGTAAGTAATACTTGGAGAAATGAGATGCCCTAGTGGCTCAAGCAAGAATTTATAGCATAGATTTAATTCCACTAGGAACAACTTCAAAATCACAAAATTTCATGTTTCCCAAAGCAACAATTTTATATCTCCAATGCAAATCTGAAATGATTAGTGCCTCACTATTGGGTTATGGGGTCAAAGAAGAAGATGACTAGGCTAAGCCCTTGGGAGTGTACACCCTCGTAATTCCCAAGAATAGTTAAGTCAACTTGGAGATGCCAAGAGGGTGTAAGCCCTTTTACTTCTCCTGGTAAAACCTAGTTGACTTAGTTGACTTAGCCTTCAACCCCTCTTCTCATGAGAGAATGGACCATGACCCATTACCGAAGTTTAGTACACTATGAGAGGCTCCAAGATTGAAAGTGTTAAGTATGGTGAGGAACAGAACATTACCCTTGTGAGGGCCCCCTAGTAGTACTTGGTATTCCTATTATCCCCTAACCTAGGGATAACTAAGGAGATTATGTCTCGAGGCCCACAGGTCCTAGACATGGAGTATCGAGAGCCAGATCGACTTGAGCATGGCCCTGGAGGGCCCATCCTTTCATTCTTCAGCACCTCCACTTTCTCAGCAGCAGCGGCATCCATCACCTCGCCCTGGTCCTATAGGAGAGATGGATCTTGCTCCATGAGGTAATGAGTCTGGGTATCATGGTATGTGTCACTTTGATCCTCAAAACCTTTGAATATGTGCATTTAATTCTTTTTGCTTCTAACGTGTGCTTGTATCTTATTATTTTCCACTTGACCACACCTGAGGGGAATGACGGGATGCCCTAGTAAGCTGGTACCCATAAGGTTTGAGTTGCCACTGGGGGGATTCATGAAAGGCCATCGCCCGCTCCCACCATACTTACCACTTTTCATCTTTTTCCCGCTCATACATCCCATTACATTGGTCCGGCCATTGGGTTGGCCAAATATATCTAAGGCTTGTACCTTGCCTTATGGGAAGAAGGGGCTAAAGGCCTGTTATCCCCGATATCTAGGGATAACTAGGAGATGATGTCTCGAGGCCCACATGTCCTAGACATGGAGTACCGAGAGCAGGATTAACCTGAGCATGGCCCTGGAGGGCCCATCTTTCTTCTTCTTCGCCAAACTTGTCCTGTTAGCAGCAGCAGCTTCCATCACCATTGGCTTGAACTTGCATCAGAGGAGACTCTTGTTGCATGAGGTAATTGGTCCGAGGTATCATGGTATGTGTCATGTTTGATCGTTATAACCTTCTTATATATGCATCAGGTTCCTTACATTTCTGATGATTGCTTGGATCTTACACTAATCCACTTGACCATTGTTGGGGGGATTAACGGGGTGACCTAGTAAGCTTGTATTCATGGGTTTTGGTTAGCCACCAAGGGGGGTTTGCAGAGCCATCGTCCGCTCCCACCATTCTATCATCTTACATCTTATCTCCCATACATCTATCCCATTCCCCTAGTCTGGCCATTAGGATGATCTTTGAGGGTTACACTTTGTCCTGTGGGAAGAAGGGGCTAAAGGCCCAGGGGGTAAAAGCAGCTGGTAAAAGATAAAAGCCATAGGAAATGAAACCTAGAGATGCTTCGCCCAAGGATCCCCGAGAAGGCAATAAAAGGCCTC
>ML812571.1:183262-193912 GCA_009831015.1 Picea engelmannii
AGGGACGTCTCCCTTGGGCTTAGCCACCCTAAATAGAAAGAGCCCCCCATCGAGGTGACAGTGGGTGGGGAAGCTCCTGTTACGCCAGTTTGACCCTTACCCTTCAGCTACTTGACCTAAACTACAAACTGAGCGATAACAAGGCCCATAGGGTAAAAGTAGTTAGCAAAAGATAAAAGACAAAAAGAATGAAACTTTGAGATGCTTTGCCCAGGGATCCCCGAGAAAGCTATAAAAAGATTCTCAGCAAGAAACAGAGGGACCTGTTATCCACCAAGTTGCACTAGGGCGAATTTCCAGCGAGCCGCCCAAAGAATGAACATTTTCATGTTCAAAATTCAGAGTTCAGAAATTCAGTTGGTCATAAAGACCAACCTTTTTTACATTTCAATAAAAATTGTAATAAGAGATGTTGCATGATGAACTTGTAAAAGGTCTTAGCCACCTTAGTTCTAAGCATGAGTTATACTCTGGAGTGTTTTTTCACTTATTAATTATATTTTGTCGTTCAAGCAATTTATAATTTATGAGTTTTTTCACTCAATCCCTCCAGAGCTGGAGTATATGCCCATGGTTAGTCCTAAGCATGGATCTAAGCCTAGTGTCTAATGTATATTACCATGCTAAACATACTCCTAGAATCTTATGGAAATGTGCTAAGTCCCCCTTAGGATTTTTTAATTTTTTCAGTTAATTAAAAATTTGCCAGAATTCGGCAATTTTTAATTAAAAAATAAAGATGTATTAAAAAAGTGGTACTAGGGGACTTAATATGCCATGGGGGTGCTCATTTTTGGACCTAGATCACCCATATTACCTAAGTCCCCACTTAGTTGAGCAAAAATAGTGATTTTAAACACTTAAAAATCATTTTTGCTCAAAAAAACCAAAAAAGTCAATAAAATCAAAAAAATCAGCAAAAGCAAAAATCAAGGAAACATGTGGGGACATGTTGGAGACAATCGAAACTCCAAAAAGCTATGTGGCAGCAAGGAGAGGACTCTCATTGGTCAAAGAAATAAAGTGGGGTATCTATGCCATTAATTTAAGCATGTGCCAAAGGGAGGTGCGCCCCTCTTGAGAGGTGGCACATTCTTAGAGTGGGCAGCTCACCTCTTGAGAGGTGGCGCCCCTCAACCCTCTTCCTCCTTCCATTTGGCATGCATTGAGGTAGTAGGAGAGGTGGCAGATCTCTAGCTACCATTTGGCACGTTTTCTCCTCCAAGTGGTGCGCCCCTCTTCACCAAGTGATGCCCCCTCCTCATCTCCCATATTTTCACCCTTGGCTATATAAAGGAGCATCCTCCCATTGCAATAGTTAGTTAGAGCTGGGATAAGGATTGCTTTCATATTGTAATTTGTACCATCATTTTCTGTATTGGAATAAAGAAAGGCTTTGGAGGCAACTTGGTGTGGATGCTCATTGTCATGTAGCAATCTATGAGGTGAAATTGTTTTGATGCATTTATTTCAATTGATTAAATTGTAGCTTTGATCTATTAAATTTGTTTGCTTCTTAGATCAATTATCTTTCTTTTAACAAGATTTACTAAGCTTGCTTGCATTTTAAATCTTGTTGATTCTCATATGTAATCAAAGATTGCATGCTTTGTTGCTTGATTAACATGCTTTCTAGACTTCATATGTAAGGATACTACTATTTGACGTTGTGTTTGTAAGTGTGTTGAAGCTTGTAGGGTCTCATACTTGAAGGGAAGTGGAGCTTGCTTGCATCCTCTTCATCTTCAAGATTCAAAAAAGGACAATAGCCCCTCTTTCATGCCAAGAAGACTCCATTAGCCAAGGGTTCCAAGGCTACAATTTTTTCCCTTCACTCTTTCTCAAAGAAAATCTAAAATTTTTGGTTACTTTGTTGGAAATGCAAGTAGCTTAGATCTATCTTTATTTCAAATTCTGAATATCTAAGTGTACATGCATAAGATAAACTCGATCCCAGTTTGTACTCTCAAATTTCATCTAAATACTTAGATCTAACATAGGAAAAGTCTCCTTTAGCATGCTTTTCTTTCAAAAATTTTAGAAGTTAAATGATAATTCTTTTCCTAAAGCTTTCAATTCCATATTTGGCAATTAGAGTGCCTTTATATCGTTGTTTTAGAACAGTAGAAAAAGACCCTAAGGAAACAAACTCTTTAGCTTGCTCTTCTTAGTTCATTTTGCTAATTTTTACGCTAGTTTACTTAGTCAATTTTGGGGCTTTCCTACTAATAACCAAAGACACTTCCAAAGTGTTTTTGGGCATCTTTTGTATTTGTTTGTTTACTATTTTTTGCAGGTTTGCGAACAGATAAGAGAAATCTCTGTCCGTTTTGGGCGGATTAGGAGCATTCGGGACCCTAGGTGCACCCCTTTTCTTCAATAAGTATTTTGTAAACATTGTAAAGACTTGTGACCCCCCTAATGAATGGTCACAAGTCACTCCCATAAAGAGTTATGCAAGTTCTTTAATAAAATCAGTGGGGCTACAGGCTCTCACTCTTCATTCCCCCCTGGGGGAACGGTGTTTTTGGTGTTTGTCTCAATTTTGCAATTTTAGCTTATAGATTCAACTTTAATAACTAAAGATAAGCTAAAAGTAATCTTTCAATTCATCACAAAGCACTGCAATCTTCACATAGATTAGATTTCATTTTGGAAAGTAACACTTTAATTGCTAGATTAGCTTTACTTCTTGCAATTTCAATTTGGCAAATAAACCATCCGCTCAGCTCCTCGAAAGAGGCCTGGTTAGTGTGGATTAGTAATTAGTCTCACATTTCAATTTTAGTTATTTACTTTCTTGTTTAAAATAAACAAATTCCCCTCAGCTCTCAGTGTGGTTCCTGACCCTTCCAATTGCGAGCTAGTCTCGATCTGCTGGAAATAAGTTTCATACACGCTGAGCTGGTTAGTGGTTGATAGACTAATTAGGACAATATCATTTGTCTAAGACCTCTATCCTGGGTGGTGTGTGTCAAATCACCTGGCAACTAGCCTTGTTGGATCTGCGGCACAACCGGTCGGCAAGTTTTAGATTGGTGAATGATACACAAGGAGGCCCAAACCATTTCATTAACTCAACATCAATTTATCCTAATAAAACACACGAACTACATTGCCCACGATTCACTTTAAGGCACTGGTCTCATTTTACATTCAGCAAAGCCACAGGCTTCATCTTTCATTTTGGTTATCTATTTGAAGCTATTTTAATATTACTTGCATCTAACAATTGTATCTCAGTATTCTTTTATGCAAGTATATGCTTGATGTTATATCGTGGATGAATAATTGGTTTATGTGTACTTCAATTTATGATTGATTGTTGAAAAGTAATAAACTCCTAGATTTATATTTTTGTACTTAGCTTAGATCAAGCCTTAGTATTTTTGTTAGGGACTACCCCCCCTGGCTTCGCTAGGAGTTGGCCTAGACGGAGGAGTTGAGGATTAGGTGACAGCACCTTAACTCTCACTTGCCCCCAAGGACACACCGAGTGGATTGAAGATTTCTTCCACGTCTCCCAGGTGTGTATAAGGTGGCAACGGGACCCATAAAAAATAATAAAACAAGGCCTAATCGAAGGATAGGGGGTCTCATCATGAGCCAGCCTATTAGGTCCATGGGCTTGTAGCAGTATGACACTACCAACAGCTGGTCACCACGCCAGGGTAGTGGCTCTTGGTGGTGTTATCACACGATTTGTACTTTGATAGTAGAGAATGTAAAAGGAAAGCAAATTGGCATAACGAGAGACTATCCTATCACTGTCACCTCAATAGGATGTCTCTTTCTATTTAGGGCAGTCGGCCCAGGGGAGACGTCCCCGATGACTTGGGGTTTTGAGAAGGCAAAGGGAAAGTAGCTAGGTAAAAGGTCCCTCTCACAAGTCACCGCCGATCAGAAGGTCCGGTTTAAATAACCAATGAAGAGATAATATGCCAGAAGTGTACTTGCCTGGAACAAAGCAACAAGAAAACTATATATTTGCAAGAGCACTTGCTGGTTAGCACTTCATAAAACCATTGACTTTCTTAAATAAAGCAATTTTGCTGAATATAATGAAGTAAACAGAAATCTTATAACAACAATATTTATAGAGAAATACTTCACATAAAATGTCTTAAGACAAGCTTCAAAATGACTAAAAAACCATTAATCATTGAAGTCATAACATTGGCATTTGACAGAAGCACATAAGACAAGCTATAATTCAGTCTTTACAATTGCTTTATGAGCTTTTAATGTTGCTTTAAATGGCTGTAACTTACTTTAATAACTGCAGCAAGTAGGTTAGTAGATCAAGCTATTCTAGGGTTAGAAAGTGTTAGTAGGTTGTTTGAAGAATAGGTTTTGAAGGTTTGTTTGATCAAAAACTCAATGGAGGTCTTAGACTAGTGCTTTCTTAGAGAAAATGGAGTCAATAAAGGGGCTGCAAATGTTGAAGGAGCAGGATGATAATGGGAAAGACAAGAGGAGTTGATGGATGAAGTGTTGGTAAGCCAAGGCTTCAACCACCAAACCCTAGGGGAAAATGACTACTAAGGTGTAGGTAACCCTAGGCCTTAGTAGATTTTCCTCCCTCTTTAACTCAAAGAATGAAGCAAGTGACAGCTAAGATGAAGCAACAAGTGCTAGGGTGTTGCAATGGAAAGGCCCTTAGCAATGGCTTCAAGAAAAACGGCTCCTTGGCACAATCTAGTAGGTGGATAGCAATTGAGATAAGGACAATAACATGTGCTTAATCTCCTAGGGTTTTAAGCTAGCAATTTCATAATCTTGAGCAAAATGCAAAGTAAAGATACTATAACCATTCAAAAGCAAGAAGAATTGCAGAATTTTACTTACATTCACCAAGAATAATCTAGCACATCACCTAGTTGTAAACTTTCCACCAAGAATAGCCTTCCTTCAACAAGTGCACACTAAATTTCAGTCATAAAACCCTAAATAGGGTGCAAATTTCAGACCTCAAGTGTGAGTGAAAGATGAAAAATAAGAGGCAATTTCCCCTTATTTATACAATACCAAAGACCAAAATTAGGTCAAAAAGGCTGACATGGCCAGTTACAAATAATAACAATTTTTTACATTAAATATGATAATTAAACCCTAAATCAAGTTGCTAAGGTGACGTCATGCCCCTTTAGGGTGACGTTAGGCCCTTCTTGGGCCTCAGGAGCCTGCCACACATGCCACTTGGCACACAACTGCCTCCAAAACCTCCCAAAACATTGGATGACGTCATGGGTGACCTGGATGGGTCATGGGCCTTCCAAGGCCTACATCATGATGGAAAGGGCACAACCCCCTTAGGTCTAGGCCTGTCAGACTGCCCCTAGTGAAAAGTCCTCCTCTCTCTCTGATGCAATCCTCTGATCTGTCTCTGCCCCCTGTTGGGGTCTCAAGTTTCAACATCCATCTAGTGGGCTTTTAGCCCCATGTAGGTCCGAACTAATCATCTCCCCATGTGTACTTGTCCATCGGGTGTGGCAGTACAACATCAACAGATACGCCCTCCATGGGCTCATAAGTCACAGGGATTATAGCAATGTCAATCACATCTAATCATCAAGTTTATTAAACATGTGCATAAAACCCCCTTTACCCGGACAAGTGCTCAAAGACATTATACTAATCTACAAGCCAAGTTTGGAGGAAACGCTAGGGCGTCCTATTGGGCTAATGCTCATTGGATGTGGGATGTTTCGGAGAGAAGTCAAACCTAGGCCATGTGAGTGGATGAGGTGGTAAGGGATGTCTGGGCAAGGGGTGCAGTGATAGCAGGGAAATGTATGGCTTACCTGTGGGTGCCTCTGAAAAGGGTGAGTTGCACCTGTCATGGATGCAAATGTTTCCAAGCCCATTCATGCCTTTTATCTTTATTCTTATTGCTTTTTCTTTCAAGAGGCTAGTTAGGGGACACTGCCCTGGCGTTGTGACCAGTGGTGGCAATGTTACCCACAAGCATTTCACGGAAATGAGAAGGCTGGCTCGTGATGAGACCCCCTTTCTCTTGGCTATGCCACCAAGAGCCACTACCCTGGCGTGGTGACCAGTTGTTGGTAATGTCATATCGCTACATGCCCATGGACCTAATAGGTTGGCTCGTGATGAGACCCCTTATCCTCTAACTAGGTCTTGTTTTATTATTTTTTATGGGTCCCTCTGTTTCGTTCTGAAAAGCTTTTTATTGCTTTCTCGAGGATCCTTGGGCGAAGCATCTCAAGGTTTCATTCTTTTGGCTTTTATCTTTTGCTAGCTACTTTTACCCCCTAGGCCTTTAGCCCCTTCTTCCCACAAGGCAAGGTACAACCCTTAGATATTTGGCCATCCCAATGCCCGGACCAGTGTAACGTGATGTATGAGCGGAAAAAAGATGAAAAGTGGTAAGTATGGTGGGAGTGGACAATGGCCTTTCATGAACCCCCCCAGTGGCAACTCAAACCCTATGGGTATCAACTTACTAGGGCATCCTGTCATTCCCCCCCAGGTGTGGTCAAGTGGAAAAGCATAAGATCCAAGAACATGTTAGAAGCAAAAAGAATTAAATGCACATATTCAAAGGTTTTGAGGATCAGAGTGACACATACCATGATACCCGGACTCATTACCTCATGGAGCAAGATCCATCTCTACTGCAGGACCAGGCCGAGGTGATGGATGTTGTTGCTGCTGACAAAGTGGAGGCACTGAAGAAGGAAAGGATGGGCCCTCCAGGGCCATGCTCAAGTCAATCTAGCTCTCAGTACTCCATGTCTAGGACCTGTGGACCTCGAGACATAATCTCTTTAGTTATCCCTAGGTTAGGGGATAACAGGTGGCATAGCCAAGAGAAAGGGGGTCTCATCACGAACCATCCTACTCATTTCCGTGAAATGCTTGTGGGTAACATTGCCACCATTGGTCACCGCGCCAGGGCAGTGTCCCCTAACTAGACTCTTGAAAGAAAAAGCAATAAGGATAAAGAAAAAAGGCATGAATGGGATTGGAAACATTTGCATCCATGATAGGTTCAGCTCACCCTCTTTAGAGGCAGGCACCCACAAGTAAGCCACACATTTCCCTGCTATCATTGCACCCCTTGCCCAGACATCCCTTACCACCTCATCCACTCACATGGCCTAGATTTAACTTCTCCCAGAAACATCCCACATCCAAGGAGCACTAGCCTAATGGGACGTCCCAGCGTTTCCTCCAAACTTGGCTTGTAGATTAGTATAATGTCTTTCAGCACTTGTCCGGGTAAAGGGGGGTTTATGCACATGTTTAATAAACTTGATGATTAGATGTGGCATTGCTATGATCCCTATGACTTATGAGCCCATGGAGGGCATATCTGTTGATGTTGCAGGGCCACACCCGATGGATAGGTTCACATGGGGAGATGATTAGTTCAGACCTACATGGGGCTAAAAGCCCACTAGATGGATGTTGAGACCCCAGCAGGGAGCAGAGACAGATCAAAGGATTACATCAGAGAGAGAGGAGCAGCCTAGCAGGCCTAGACCCAGGGGGGTTGTGCCCTTTCCATCATGATGTAGCCCTTGGAAGGCCCATGACGTCACCCAGGTCACCCATGACATCATCCAACGTTTTGGCAGGTTTTGGAGGCAGTTGTGTGCCAAGTGGCACATGTGGCAGGCTCCTGAGGCCCAAAAAGGCCGAATGTTTTGCTCCAGGAGGCCAACGTTGCCCAAGAAGGGCCTAATGTCACACTAAAGGGACATGACATCACCTTAGCAGCTTGATTTAGGGTTTAATTATCACATTTAATGTAAAAACTGGTTATTATTTGTAACTGGCCATGTCGGCCTTTTTGACCTAATCTTGGTCTTTGCATCCTATTTAGGGTTTCATGACTGAAATTTAGTGCGCACTTGTTGAAGGAAGGCTAATCTTGGTGTTTTGGGGCATTTTCTTGGTGGAAAGTCTACAACTAGCTAATATGCTAGATTATTCTTGGTGAATGTGAGTAAAATTCTGCAATTCTTCTTTCTTTTGAATGGTTATAGTATCTTTACTTTGCATTTTGCTCAAGATTATGAAATTGCTAGCTTGAAACCCTAGGAGATTGAGCACATGTTATTGTCCTAATCTCAATTGCTATCCACCTACTAGATTGTGCCAAGGAGCCATTTTTCTTGAATCCAATGCTAAGGGCCTTGCCATTGCAACACCCTAGCAATTGTTGCTTCATCTTAGCCGTCACTTGCTTCATTCTTTGAGTTAAAGAGGGAGGAAAATCTACTAAGTCCTAGGGTTACCTACACCCTAGTAGTCATTTTCCCCTAGGGTTTGGTGGTTGAAGCCTTGGCTTACCAACACTTCATCCATCAACTCCTCTTGTCTTTGGCTCTCCCATTATCATCCTGCTCCTTCAACATTTGCAGCCACTTTATTGACTCCATTTGCCCTAAGAAAGCACTAGTCTATGACCTCCATTGAGTTCTTGATCAAACAAACCTTCAAAACCTATTCTTCAAACAACCTACTAACACCTTCTAACCCTAGAATAGATTGATCTACTAACCTCCTTGTTGTTGTTATTAAAGTAAGTTGCAGCCATTTAATGCAGCATTAAAAGCTCATAAAGCAATTGTAAAGGTTGAATTATAGCTTGTCTTATGTGCTTCTATCAAATGCTAGTGATATGACTTCAATGGTTAATGGTTTTTAGTCATTTTGAAGCTTGTCTTAAGACATTTTATGTTAAGTATTGCTCTATAAACATTGTTGTTATAAGATTTATGTTTACTTCATTATATTCAGCAAACTTGCTTTGTTTAAGAAAGTCAATGGTTTTATGAAGTGCTAACCAGCAAGTGCTCTTGCAAATATATAGTTTTCTTGTTGCTTTGTTCCGGGCAGGTACACTTCTGGCATGTTATATCTTAATTGGTTATTTAACCAGACTTTCTGATCGGTGGTGACTTGTGAGAGGGGACCTTTTACCTAGCTACTTTCCCTTTACCTTCTCAAAACCCCAAGTCACCGGGGACGTCTCCCCTGGGCCTACCACCCTAAATATAAAGAGACTTCCTATTGAGGTGACAGTGATAGGATTAGTCTCCAGTTACACCAGTTTGCTCTTCTTTAACCTTTCCTACTATCAAAGTACAAATTGCGCGATAACAATCCCCATTTTGTGGATAACTAAAGAGATTATGTCTCGAGGCCCTCTAGTTGCAGATATGGAGTGTCAAGAGACTACATGACTAGTAGTATCCTTTTGCACAGATGGAGACCCTTCTCACCACCACAGAGGTCGTAGATTTGCAAATGGCATCCACCACACCTGCTAGCTTCCAGAAGGCAATGGGCCTTGCTCCATGAGGTACAAGTCAAGTATTATGGTGAATGTCATTTCAATATTTGAGGCATTTGAGTATGTTGTCTTAGACTGCTTTAGATTTCATGACATTTGCTTGGACATTCTGCCTTTTTCCCTGCTTCACCTTAGTGGTTGACATTGTGCCCTAGTAAGTGGTCTTCCTTGGGTATGGGTTTGCTACTAAGAACTCCCTTGAAGAGATATCGTACCGCTCCCGACCATACTTACCACCTTCCATCACTATTTCCCCCCATTTCCTTATCTCTTGGGATTTTAAGGTGTATTCACCCAAGAAGGGGTTGTCCCTCATTCTATGGGAAGAAGGGGCTAAAGGCCCAGAGGGATTGATGTTGGGTAAAAGATAAAAGCCTATGTATAAACCTTCTAGATGCTTCTCCCAGGGATCACCCAAGAAAGCAATGAAACGTTTATCTTTGAGAAAAGGGGGACCCACGAGAAATATGATTATGAATGCTTAAAAGGTTAGTTGGAGGGACATCATGAGTCGGCCTATCATGTTCATGGATATCTAGTGGTATGACATTACCATCATCTGGTCACCAAACCAGGGTAATGGCTCTCAGTAGCATGGTTGAGAGAAAGGAGTCTCATCACGGGCCTGCCTTCTCATTTCCGCTAGGTAATTGTGGGTGACACTGTCATTATTTGTACACCATTCCAGGGCAGTGATCTTCAACTTGTCCTTAAATTATGAAAGAAACAAAGAATGGCAAAACGATGGGCTTGGAAAAATTGCACTGCAAATGAAGGTACCACACACCCTCTACAAAGGCACCCATGAATGAGAGATTACAACCCCTTGTATGTCATGAACCCCGTGCCCATTGAGTCTTGACCCTTAACCACTTCACCCACTTTACATGGCTTAGAGAGGGATCTCTTGGAAACTCTCCTTGACCTAGGGCAAGTTCTACCCAATAGGACACCTTGTCAACCCTCCCATATCCAAGCTTGACAAGTCGCATAGTGTCTTTGAGCACTTAATTGTTTGACAGGGTAATCTTTGATGCACATGCTTAAGTGGCTCAGTTATTGACTTGATTTACTTATCATGATATTTTGAATTGAAATCCTTGGAGGGCGTGCTTATCTGTCTTTGCAGGACCTAGTTGGTGGACAACTTTGGAAGAACAAGCCTAGCTTGGGCTTCCTTGGGGCTGCAAGCCCACAGGTTGAATGCCATAGGTCCACATGCCGGATCATAGAGACAGTTTTGGAGACCTAGAAGATGATGTGGAAGACCTAGCCCAACCCTCACATGCCAAACGATTTGCCTAGGAGAGGCAAAACGTCAT